>JARQOD010013751.1:0-13935 GCA_033576555.1 Oophaga sylvatica
TGTTATGTTACGGTAGCTGAGGAGTGCAGGTAAAAAAGGAAATACACCAGAGCAGTTGGAATCTATGAGATTGCAGTACCCTGACTAACCACCGCAACTAGAGGCAGCCGTGGAGCGTTCCTACGATGGTCCTAGACGCCTCGTCACAGCCTGAGAAACTAACTACACCTAAAGATAGAAATAGGAAAGCTATCTGCCCCGGAGCAGAACCCCAAAGATAATAGAAAGCCCCCAAACATGTAATGGCGGTTAGACAAGAGGAAATACTGACACAGAAAGAAAATAGTATGAGCAAACGCTGGGGCCCAAACTATCTAAATAGAAAAGGACAGGAAGGGTACTTACTGCAATCCCAGAAAACCCTGAAAAACACCAACTCTACTAATTTCAAAATCACCTGAGATCACACGACCTCTACCACCTAAATTAGTTCTCTGGTGTAACAAAAACAGCAGCCACTGAAAAAACTGCAAAAAGCAAAAGTACAAAACACAGTGGCTGGACTAAACTGAGAGGGCAAAAGCCCCCGGAGGGGACCCAGAAGGCCCCCACAGAAGTGCAGGACAAAATGCAAAAATATAGCAAAAACACAAAATAAGAAATTGTCTTATCTGATAGCAGGAGATGCAGACACGACACAGCAGGCTACAAGGGAAACTGGAAAGAAGGATTCAGACCAGAACAATTGATCACCGGCAACCCTGATGGGAAAATGATTCCCTTAAATAAGACCAATCAGTAACACCTGATTCCCAATCCTCACTAGTACCGCTTGTAACCACCAGAGGGAGCCTCTGCTCAGAACTCATCTCAAACCCATTCACAACAGTACCCCCCCCTTGAGGAGGGTCACCGAACCCTCATTTGAGCAACCAGGTCGGTCAGGATGAGTTCTATGATACGCACGGATAAGTCTCCTAGCATGGATGTCCGAAGCAAACACCCAAGAATTATCTTCCTGACCATAACCTCTCCATTTAACCAAATACTGGAGTCTTCGTCTAGAAAAACGAGAATCCAATATTTTCTCAACCACATACTCCAGATTGCCCTCAACCAAAACAGGGTCAGGAGGCACAGCAGCAGGAACCACTGGCTCAACAAACCTCTTCAACAAGGACTTGTGGAACACGTTATGGATCTTAAATGTCCCTGGAAGAAGCAAACGAAAAGAAACAGGATTAATAATCTCCATGATCTTATAAGGTCCAATGAACCTAGGCTTAAATTTAGGAGATGCTACTCTCATAGGAATATTCTTTGAGGACAACCAGACCAAGTCCCCCACTTTAAACCGAGGACCATCAGTCCTATGCCGGTTAGCAAACCGCTGGGCCTTCTCCTGAGAGAGGGACAACCTCTCCACTACCTGGTCCCAAATCTGCTGCATACGCTCAACAACAGAGTCAACACCTGGACAGACAGAAGCCTCCGTCTGTCCTGAAGAAAATCGAGGGTGAAACCCAGAATTACAGAAAAACGGAGACATCAAAGTGGCAGAGCTAGCCCTATTATTAAGAGCAAACTCAGCCAAAGGCAAAAAAGAGACCCAGTCATCCTGATCAGCAGACACAAAGCATCTTAGATAAGTCTCCAATGTCTGGTTTGTTCTCTCAGTTTGACCATTGGTCTGAGGATGAAATGCCGAGGAGAAAGACAATTGAACACCCAGTTTAGAACAAAAAGTCCTCCAAAATCTGGAAACAAACTGGACTCCTCTGTCAGACACAATGTTCTCAGGAATGCCGTGTAAACGAACCACGTGCTGAAGGAACAACGGCACCAATTCAGAGGAGGAAGGCAACTTAGGTAATGGCACAAGATGTATCATTTTGGAAAACCTATCACAAATTACCCAGATGGTGGTCATTCTCTGAGAAACAGGAAGATCGGAAATGAAATCCATAGAGATATGGGTCCATGGTCTCTTGGGCACAGGCAATGGCATCAACAAACCACTAGAGCGAGAGCAAGGCTTGGAGCGAGAGCAAGTCCCGCAGGACTGCACAAATTCCCTGACATCGCGAGACAAGGTAGGCCACCAAAAGGACCGACTAACCAAGTCTCTGGTACCAAAAATTCCGGGATGCCCAGCCAATGCGGAACAATGAATCTCAGACATCACACTCTTTTTCCATTGGTCCGGGACAAACAATTTTCCAACAGGGCAGCGCTCGGGCCTATCCTCCTGACACCCCTCCAGAGCAAGTCTCAAATTAGGCGAGATGGCGGAAAGAACTACACCCTCCTTCAAAATAACAGAGGGATCAGATAGCTCAGGAGAGTCCGCAAGGAAACTCCTCGAGAGGGCATCCGCCTTAACATTCTTAGTGCCAGGAAGAAAGGAAACCACAAAATTAAAACGTGTGAAAAACAAGGCCCACCTGGCCTGTCTAGGATTGAGTCGCTTGGCAGATTCCAGATAGACCAGATTCTTATGGTCCGTAAGGACCACCACCTGATGTTTGGCTCCCTCCAGCCAATGTCTCCACTCTTCAAAAGCCCACTTCATGGCCAATAACTCCCGATTACCCACGTCATAATTACGTTCAGTAGGAGAAAATTTTCGAGAGAAAAAGGCACAAGGGTTACTTTTAGAGGTCTCTGGATCTTTTTGGGACAAAACGGCACCTGCCCCAATTTCAGAGGCATCAACCTCCACCTGAAATGGCAGAGAAACATCAGGCTGCCGTAGAACAGGAGCAGAAGTGAATCTCTGCTTAAGTTCCTGAAACGCAGAGACTGCCTCAGGAGGCCAATTCACCACATCAGAACCCTTTCTGGTCAAATCAGTTAATGGTTTAACAATAACAGAGAAATTACCAATAAATTTACGATAAAAATTGGCAAAACCCAAAAATCTCTGAAGAGCCTTTAATGAAGTAGGTTGGACCCAATCACAGATGGCCTGAACCTTGACCGGGTCCATTTCAATAACAGATGGGGACAAAATGAATCCCAGAAATGAGATCTTCTGTACGCCAAAAAGACACTTTGATCCCTTCACATACAGAGCATTCTCTCTCAAAATCTGGAATACAGTTCGAACATGTTTCACATGAGAGTCCCAGTCATTAGAAAAAATCAAGATATCATCCAAATAAACAATCAGAAACTTGTCCACAAAATCCCTGAAAATGTCATTCATGAAGGACTGGAAGACGGAAGGAGCATTAGTGAGCCCAAAGGGCATCACAAGGTACTCAAAATGCCCTTCAGGGGTGTTAAATGCCGTCTTCCATTCATCCCCGTGCTTAATGCGAATAAGGTTATACGCCCCCCTGAGGTCAAGCTTGGTAAACCAAGTAGCGTTTTTCACCCTGGAAAACAGGTCAGAAATCAAGGGTAACGGGTATTGATATTTCACAGTAATATTGTTCAAGAGACGATAATCAATACACGGCCTTAATGAACCATCTTTTTTGGCCACAAAGAAAAAACCGGCACCTAAGGGTGAAGAGGATGGTCTGATATGACCCTTCTCCAATGATTCCTTGATATAAGACCGCATAGCGTCATGTTCAGGTACAGACAAGTTAAAAAGGCGACCCTTAGGGAATTTACTACCTGGCACTAATTCAATAGCGCAGTCATAGCTCCTATGGGGAGGTAAGGATGCAGATTTACTTTCGCTAAACACATCAGAAAAATCAAACAAAAAGTCAGGAACATCCTCAGCCTGGGGGGAGGCAGAAAAAACAGGAGTGTTGGTATTAACACATTGGCAGCCCCAACTGGTTACAGACACAGATTTCCAATCCAAAACAGGATTATGAGACTGTAACCAAGGGAAACCCAGCACGATAATGTCATGCAGATTATATAGAACCAAAAATTTGCAGCACTCCTGGTGATCAGGTTCAACCCTCATTATCACCTGAGTAGAAAACTGGGGTTTATTCTCAGCCAAAGGGGTAGAATCGATCCCCAGTAGGGGAATAGACTTCTGTAGGGGTATCAAGGGAAATCCACAACGTTTAGCAAAATCATAATCCATCAGGTTAATAGCTGCTCCAGAATCAACGAAAGCCTGAGCAGAAAATGAGGACAGAGAGCATATCAGAGTGACAGTTAATAAAAACTTAGTCTGAACACTACCCAAGACAACTGAGCGTGCAAAACGTCTTCCCCGCTTAGGGCAGACTGAAATAGCATGAGAGGCATCACCACAGTAGAAACATAACCCATTGCGCTTTCGAAACTCATGACGCTGTGCCCCAGACACCACTCCATCACACTGCATGGGCTCAGCAGCTGGCTCACAAGGCAACACCACTCCACGCATACTTCTCCGCTCACGCAAACGTCTGTCAATTTGAATCGCTAATGACATAGAATCATTGAGACCAGAGGGGACAGGGAATCCCACCATAACATCCTTTACATTATCCGACAGACCCTTCCGGAAAAGGGCCGCCAAAGCGTCGTCATTCCATTTGGTCAGGACTGCCCACCTACGGAATCTCTGACAGTATAACTCAGCGTCATCAAGCCCTGATTTAATGCCAACAAGGCTTTTTCAGCTTGATCAGTGACATTAGGCTCATCGTACAATAACCCCAAAGCCTGAAAAAATGCATCAACATCACTCAAAACAGGATCCCCAGGTGTCAGGGAAAAAGCCCAATCCTGAGGATCGCCGCGCAGGAGAGAGATGACAATTTGAACCTGCTGCGCTGCGTTTCCTGAGGACTTAGATTTTAAGGCAAGAAACAATTTACAATTATTTTTGAAATTCTGAAACTTAGCTCGATCCCCTGAAAACAAATCTGGCATGGGATCCTAGGTTCCACAACAGGCAACCTAGCAAGATATGCAGCAATACTCTGAACCTCAGTGGCAAGCTGATCCACACGGCCAGACAACTGTGCAAACTCCATTGGGAGAAAAGATCCTCCCCAGCACCCAGAGATACAGAGGGAAAAAAAAAAAAAAAAAAATGCAACAAACAGAAAATATCTCTGACAACTCTGACAACTTTTCTTCCTTCAAAATATTTTATCCCTTCGTGAGTACCATACAATTTTTATGGCCGGTTTACTGTTATGTTACGGTAGCTGAGGAGTGCAGGTAAAAAAGGAAATACACCAGAGCAGTTGGAATCTATGAGATTTGCAGTACCTTGACTAACCACCACAACTAGAGGCAGCCGTGGAGCGTTCCTACGATGGTCTAGACGCCTCGTCACAGCCTGAGAAACTAACTACACCTAAAGATAAAATGGAAAACTATCTGCCCCGGAGCAAACCCCAAGATAATAGAAAGCCCCAAACATGTAATGGCGGTAGAACAAGAGGAAATACTGACACAGAAGAAAATAGTATGAGCAAACGCTGGGGCCCAAACTATCTAAATAGAAAAGACAGGAAGGGTACTTACGCAATCCCAGAAAACCCTGAAAAACACCAACTCTACTAATTTCAAATCACCTGAGATCACACGACCTCTACCACCTAAATTAGTTCTCTGGTGTAACAAAAACAGCGCCACTGAAAAACTGCAAAAAGCAAAAGTAACAAAACACAGTGGCTGGCCCTAAACGAGAGGGCAAAAGCCCCCGGAGGGGACCCAAAAGGGCCCCCCACAGAAGGGCAGGACAAATGCAAAAAATATCAAAAAAACACAAAATAAAAAGTTTTATCTGATAGCAGGAATGCAGACAGGGACACAGCAGGCTACAAGGGAAACTGGAAAGAAGGATTCAGACCAGAACAATTGATCCCCGGGCAACCCTGATGGGAAAATGTTTCCCCTTAAATAAGACCAATCAGTAACACCTGATTCCCAACCTCACTAGTACCGCTTGTAAACCACCAGAGGGAGCCTCTGCTCAAACTCATCTCAAACCCATTCACAACAGACCCCATTGTGGCAAATAAACAGTTCTAACCCCTGAGCCACCAAGCGCCGTGAATTTAATATGTCTACCAATAGTTATTTCTCCTGACCAGCTTTATTTGCATATAAATATATCATTGAAATGTTTGTGTCGATCAGACCCAAATTTGGTGGAATCTGAGGAAACCTAAAGGTTGTAAGTTGACTGAGCCCTCTCATTTTGCCTAGATTGGCTGACCATGTATAAGAGGATATGCTGACTCTTCCCCCCGATACCAGATACTGAAGAAAGAAGGATTGGGAAAGGTGGATTTTAGCTGCTCAATCCATCATTCCTGTTGGAGCTTATTCCGCTTTTTTCATTGAAAACAGTTGTACGTTCTGGGAAAGATGAGGAGGGTTGGGAAAAATAGCTGTTGGCCATTCAAGCTTTCTCTCTTGAAAAAAAAAGATTACATATGTTGGATTTTAGCGTTTCATGTCTCTTGGTTTGGTTAACTGTCAGTCACATGCAGTAAGTCCATTTGGTGCCGCATTACAGCTCAGACATCCTCAGAGTAGTACGGTGCTGTGCATTCGTCGCAACTTTCAGAACATTACTTGAAACTGGCAGCGGAGAAAAGCAAATTCCAGTTTATTCATCCAGTATATTGATGTGGATTTGGGCCGTTCCTCTCCTGTCTAACACAGTGATTGAGTGGGGTTGTTGGTTATTAGTTAACAAACCCGGGAAACCCTTTCCCAAAAATGTTTGCTCATGTCACGCATTAATCTTGTATGAGCCTTGCATGTGTCAGTATTAGAGTTGAGCGATACTTTCCCATATCCAAAAGTATCGGATCGGAATGGTATCGCCCATACCCCCAAAAATATCGGCGATACCCGATACCGATACCGGAAATCCAATGTAAGTCTATGGAGCAAAATATCAGAATTAAAAAAACCCCATTCTTGCCTTGTTGGTTAATTGTACATGAAGGAAAAAAAACAAAGAGTAATTTTGAATGAAATTGGGGGAGGTTGAGGAACATTAAAGGCATAGATGTTTAACCCCAAATCAAATGGAATAGCAAATAAAATTTTTTTTTAAAGATTTCGGATTGACGAAAAAATTGACAATGTTTACGTTTTTTCTATTTTGGCAAATATGTACAGTGCCTACAAGTAGTATTCAACACCCTGCAGATTTAGCTGGTTGACACATGCGGAATTAACTTGGCATTTTGACATTTTTACTGTAGATCAGCCTGGAAGTGGGAAATGCACTGCAGCAAAAAAAAAATTTTTTTAATTTTTTTTTTTTTTTTTTTAAAAACGTTAAAAGTTAATTCAGAGTGTCATTTAATTATTCAACCCCTCAAAACCCAAGAATTCTGTTTTGGTCCCCTAAAGTATTAAGAAGTAGTTCAGGCACCAAGAATAATGAGCTTCACATGTGTGGATTAATGATCTCTTTTGCCAGCCTTTTCTGACTATTTAAGACCCTCCCCCAAACTTGTGAACAGCACTCATACATGGTCAACATGGGAAAGACAAAGGAGCATCCCAAGCCATCAGAGACAAGATCGTGGAGGGTCACAAGGCTGGCAAGGGGTACAAAAACACTTCCAAGGAGTTGGGCCTACCGTCTCCACTGTTGGGGGCTCATCCGTAAGTGGAAGGCTTATGGAACTACTTTTAGCCTTCCACGGCCCGGACAGCCTTTGAAAGTTTCCTCCGTGCCGAGGCCAGGCTTGTCCCAAGAGGTCAAGGCTAAACCCAAGGGCAACAAGGAAGGAGCTCCGGAAGATCTCATGGCAGTGGGGACATTTGGTTTCAGTCAATACCATAAGTAACGTACTCCACCTCAATGGTCTCCGTTCCCGACGAGCCCGTAAGGTACCTTTACTTTCAAAGTGTCATGTCAAGGCCGTCTACATTGCTCATGATCACTTGGAGGACTCTGAGACAGACTGGTTCAAGGTTCTATGGCTGATGAGACCAAGATCGAGATTTTTGGTCCCAACCACACACGTGACGTTTGGAGACTGGATGGCACTGCATACGACCCCAAGAATAACCATCCCTACGTCAACATGGTGGTGGCAAACATCATGCTGTGGGGCTGTTTCTCAGCCAAGGGGCCTGGGGCCCTCTGGTCCGCATCCATGGGAGGATGGATAGCACGGCCTACCTGGAGATTTTGGCCAAGAACCTCCCCTCCCCCATCAAGGATCTTAAGATGGGTCGTAATTTCATCTTCCAAAAAAGACAACGACCCAAAGCACACCAGCCAAGAAAACCAAGGCCTGGTTCAAGAGGGAAAAAAGGCAAGGTGTTGGAGTGGCCCAGTCAGTTCTCCTGACCTTAACCCAATTGAAAACTTGTGCAAGGAGCTCAAGATTAAAGTCCACATGAGACACCCAAAGAACCTAGATAACTTGGAGAAAATCTGCATGGAGGAGTGGGCCAAGATAACTCCAAGACCTGTGCCCGGGCCCGATCAGGTCTTATAAAAGACCGATTATTAGCTGTATGCAAACAAGGGTTTTTCCACGAAATATTAAACATAGGGTTTTTATAATAATTGACCCACACTTTTATGTTTAAAATTTATTAAAATTCAACTGAGCAACATAAAATTTTTTGGTTTGTAAGATTTATGCTTCTGTTAATAAATCCTACTATCGTTTGCAGTTTGAAGGCTCTAACTTATTTGCATCTTATCAAACCAGCTAAATCTGCAGGGGTTGAATACTACTTTTAGGGACTGTATATTTCACAACTTCCATGCTCTTCACCTTTTAACTTTAGACACACTTTCTCCTTCATAATCTTCAGCGCATCAATCTTTTTCATCAAATTATTTTTCATCTTCCCCTTTCTTTATCTTCTTCTTAAACTTCTTGCTATTCATCTTTTTGTTAAAAATTTACTCATATTCTTCTTATTCAACTATTATTCTTCATATTGTACTTCATCTTCTTCATCATATTCTTATTTGTGACAGAGTTTCCTGTACTTGTAATCTGTCAAAGTATGAATTTTTCTTTCCTTCCGTTCTTGCTGTCACAAAAGATTTAAATTACAACAGTATTTGTCCGTGTTCAGTTTAGCCTGCAGCAGCAGGCATTTTCCAGGGGCACCACGAGGAGGAACTGACTCACCCCCTACACTGCTTAGTCTTCTTCTGCTTATAATTTAGAGCATATAAATTTTGCTCTTCATTTTGGTCTTATACTTCATGTTCTTTGCTTATTGTTCTTAAGTCTCTTGTTCTGTATCTTGTAGTTTTGTCTTAACCTTCTTAGTCCTGTTGGGTAATCTTTTATTTCTTCTTTGTGATGGTGGGTTTTGGCTGGTTGGGTTGATGCTCGTCTTCTTGTGGTCGTCATCTTCTTCGGGTGGTCTCAGGGGCGTCGTCTTCATTGTTGGAGATCCAGAGTGGGTTTCCCAAAAAAACATTTAAAAAATCTTCAATTTGTAAATGTAGCAGAAGGTACAAGAGCCAATGCAAGTAACGAGGACCAGCTGACTGTGCTGGAACCCCGGGGGGGCAGCAGAAGGGGAAAAAAGCCAATGGCACAACTGAGGACCAGCTGACGTTACTGGGACCGGTTACTAAGGGAGGAGGTAACCCGTGCTCCAAAGCACTACCAAGGACCAGCAGACGTTGCTGGAACTCGGATACCGAGATGGAGGCACCTAGGCCAAAGGCACTGCGGAGAACCAGCTGACGGTACTGGAACCCCGGGGGGGCAGCAGAAGGAAAAGAGCCAATGGCACAACCGAGGAACAGCTTGACGTTACAGGGACACGGTTACTAAAGCAGGAGGTACCTGTGCTCCAAAAGCACTACCAAGGACCACAGACGTTGCTGGAACTGGGATACCGAGATGAGGGCCCCTAGGCCAAAGGCACTGCGGAGAGCCAGTTGACGGAAACTGGAACCCGGAGGGGCAGCAGAAGGAAAAAACCCAAAATGGCACAACCGAGGACCAGCTGACATTATGAACCCCAGTAACACAGGACAAGTGTTGACTGTGTAACAGCACTTCCGAGCAACAACTGGGGGTGTTGGACCCAGGGATGAAAGACAACAGGATGGAGGCAGCAGGACTTTTTGACGTAACACGGGCAGGGGAACAGCTGACATTACTGAACCCCAGTAACAGGAGCAAGTGTTGACTGTGCTAACAGCACTTCCGAGCAACAACTGGGGGTGGTGGAGCCCAGGGTCAAGGAGGATGTTTAAATACTAGATCAAGTAATTTCCTTTTTACCTGTCAATTTTAAATGTCCCATACTTCAAACAAGGAAAGATAACCTTTACTACCATTAAGATGATGATTTCATTTAAAAATAATATCTAGATAAATAAAGAATTGACAAACATAAACACATACATTAACATGTTGAACAGCAATGCAAACCACAAAAAATTAGTTAAGGAATCTGCTATACGGTTGTACATAAAAGCATACAAGTACATATCTGAATCCATTAAGATGGATAAGTAACAGTATGTAACACCATTTTTATTGTATAGACAAAAGAATGTCTGACTTCAAAACATCATCAGCATTACAAGTTATCTGTGATATTACTAAAATGTTCCATTTGCTGAATAATGTCACTAAACGTTTATACAATTATAACAATTTTCCCTCATGTAATACTCATAAATGTGGCAATAATCATTTTTATTAACAAACATAAATTTTAAAAAATGCATAGTGCATAGTGAAATTGCTATTTATGGCTGACTGTTTGACTTGCAAGCATGACAACGGATAGATAAGGTATATATAGATGAGACGCATAGCACAGATGGTGAATGGGGATGTTAATACTGTACCTCAATAAAGTGTGCGTCACTACTACATCATTTTTTTTATATAGCTTTTTAAACAGGGTACTGGATGTAGCTTTCGCCTTTGTTTTGACGCACAGACTGCCTTCCTGCTGAGACGCGTTGGGTAGTGAACAGTTGTGTGCAGTGTTCACTGCAGTCTCTGCGGAATAACCACACTTAGACCTTATAACTTTTCAGACTTTCTTTATCAATCTACCAAGATGAAGAAGGCGGGGAGTAAGGCACGTGGTCGTGGCCGTGGAGTTTTTTCAGGGGGAGGACGTGGGGATTCTGTGGCTGCTGCGGCCCCAGTGACACAGCTCCACCATTTTCCCGTGAGCGTTCCTTTATGCGCACTTTTGTAGGAGCTCGGAGTACCCCCTGCTGCGGGGAAGAACAAATGAAGCCGTTGTTGTTTGGAGTCAGCCAATGCATCGACTTCAATTGCTTCCCCCTCCTCTCAGGACCATAGCAAATGTTGAGCAACCATCTGTCTCTTCACCGCCTGGCAAATTGCCCAGGCAGTCAGAGAGTCTGTTTCAGGAGCCAGCTGAGTGTCTGCTTCTGTTCTCAGAATCTTTGGCTTGCAAACAGGGGGGCCCCGCCAAGCAGCATTCTGTAAAGTGAAGAGGGAGTATGCAGTGATGGCAACAGCTGTGTCTCTCTGAATCTGAAGAGGCGGGTGGGGACAGTGCCGTGGTCAGCACACCGCAGAACGCATCTGATGATGATGAGACTAGGGGCCAGTTTCTGTTGAGCATGGTGCTGGCCAGACCACCCAACAGAGGTGTTGGAAGAGGGGAGTGGAGATGATGAGGTCCAAGACCCAACATGGCGTGAGGAACAGGAAGGTGGTGGGAGCAGCTCAGAGGAATCCTAATAATAATATATTAAATTTAATAGCGCCATCATATTACGCAACGCTTTACAGTTTTGCAGTTTAAGAACACAAGTCATAAGTAACAACGTTAACAATACAATAATTTAAGCAAAATAAGTCGCCCCTGCTCGTGACAGCTTTCAATGTACAATGAGGTGGGGGAGTTACAAAGTATAGGTGTTTAAATATACAATGGTGAAATTAAAAATGAGGGCCCCAGCCATCTTAAGGGACTGAGGGTTGGAGATAGTGAATGGGCTTAGAGACCACACACCACATCCCACACTTACACAGAATACATAGAATGACTTTGATTAGTGAATTTTGATAGCCGCTTGAACAAATGTGTTTTGAGGGAGCGCCTGAAACCATGCAAATTGTGGATAGTCCTAATTTCTTGGGTACAGCATTACAGAGGATTGGCGTAGCACGGGAGAAGTCTTGGAGTCGGAGTGGGAGGTACGTATTAGTGCAGAGGTTAGTCGAAAGTCGTTTGCAGAGCGCAGCAGCGGTTAGGCCGATAGATAGAAATGAGGGAGGAGATGTGGGGGGGTGCTGCACTGTGGATAGCTTTGTGGCTGAGAACCAGTACTTTGGTTGAAAGCTGGGAGAGGCAAAAGAAGTGGTTAGTGATAGAAGGAAGATAGAGGGGAAAACATTGCCCCAACGGTACAAACAGGAGGAGAGTTAGGCTGCAGGGCTCGGTTGCCTGTAGCCTCCAGTTTGGCCCTGTTCGGAGCAGTTGTCTTCCAAAAGTCAAAACGTGGCTCCCAGGGCTTGCACTGCGTGGTCCTTTTTTCACACACTTGCACATGATATTTGCTATGTCAAATGCAGCTGGTAATCAAAAAAATTAAAATAGCTAAAAGTGTCAGTCACCTCAATACCACAAATATGTGGAAACATGTGTGGACAAAGCACGTAGTTAGTTACAAAGACACACTGGAGATGTAGGCGAACCTACAGCAGCACCTACTCTTCAGTTGTGTTGAAGCCTCTTCATCGAGCTCACACACAGCGGTTTCGCTTCCTCACAGGTCGCCATGGAAGAACCTCGGCCACTGTTGTCCAGAGACAACTGTTATTCCACACACAGCAGCAAGTTCCCTGTCATCCTCACACTCCCGGCCACAAAACAGCCATCGGTAGCACAGGCATGGATAAAAGACGGCCATACTCCGCAAACCATGCACGAGCACAGGCTCTGAAGCTGGCATTGCAAAACCCCTGTCCTTGAAATGCTGTCATTCAGGCTGGTGGAGAAGACAGTTTCCGAAACTGAATATCATTGTCAGTCCCAAATACAATGTCCCAAGCCGATTCATTTCAGCAGGCAAGCCGTCCCTGGTCTGCAAAAGCATGTGAGGGAAAAATTAAACATGCGCTACTAAACGCCCTCAGTTGCAAGGTCCACCTGACCACCGATGCGTGGACCAGTACCCAATGTTATGATCGCTACAACCAGTAAGGAAAGAAGGGAATTCTGTCCCTACAATACAACGAAGCGAATCCCCGTTGTAACGGGGAACCTGATCCTGCGACCAGACCCGCTAAAGTCCTCATCTAGTGTGAACGAAGACCTAAAAGTTGCGAGGGAGTAATCCCTACAAGATCTAGGGACTGGGAGAAAAGGTGGACACCTCCAAACATAAATTGTAGCATGGATAATTAAAGAGAAAAAAATACTTTGCGATCCTAACATCAAGCAAAAATGACAAATTAAGGCACCTAAGCACCCGGCTAGCTTAACAGTAGATAATACAATGAAGTCAAGCAAAGCCAGAAGGGCGGAGCCAGACTAAATAGGGAAAAAAGGTCATGTGACCAGCAAACTGAAACAAAACAAACAAGAGGTTCTAACACCCAAGGCCAGGGACAATACCTTTCCCTCACCCGCCCCCTTGGGTCAATGTTGTGTAGCGGGTACTGATCTTTCGAGTGGCGCTGTACGTGTTCTGCCCAAATCCAAGGATTGCAGGGAAACAAGTCTGTACACATTGATTCCTCCTCCTACTCCAGTTCCTCAGAATCATCGCTGCAGAGCCGTCACGGTCTACCTCCGCATGGACCCGTGAACGTTTACCTGTTGCGACCGATATGAGCACAGCCCTGTCCAAAAAAAGTCAACAGGCCGTCTGAAATTAATTTCCCTGGGGAATCTTAGCCACACAGCGCAGGAGCTCTGTAATGCCAAAAAAGCAGGAGAGCGACTGTGGTTTTTGGAAGCGAATCTACAGGCAGGCTTGGTAGTGTGTGACAATGGCCGAAATTTTGGTGGCAGCTCTGGGCCTTGGCAACCTCACTCACATACCATGTCTGTCATATGTGCTCAACTTGGTCGTGCAGGTTTTTTGAGGACTAGGATCTTGATGCACTGCTGCAC
>JARQOD010013752.1:0-13933 GCA_033576555.1 Oophaga sylvatica
GATCAGGACCAGCGAGCACACTGGTATCCAGGCTAAACATCGGGTAGCTAAGCACCGCGCGGTGCTTAGTTACCCGATGTATACCCTAGATACCAGCTCCCAGCTTCTGCTGTGCAGTGCTGGGAGCTCGCTGATCGTTGCTGTCCCGCTGTCACACGCAGCGATGCGCGCTGGCCAGCGGGAGACCAACGATGAAAAAATGGTCAAGGACATTCGACGACGATCAGCGATACCCAGCAGGGGGCCTGGTCGTCGCTGCGTGTCACACTAAGCGAGATCGCTGGCTACATCGCTGTTGCGTCACAAAATCGGTGACGCTTCAGCGATCTCGCTTAGTGTGACGGGGGCTTAACATTCTATGATTCTATGATAAATATGACACATTTCCTTTGTATTTTTGGTAAAAAAACACGGATTTTGGTAAAGACTTACCTGTAAAATCCTTTTCAGCGAAGGAAGGAAGAGAGACACAGTATTCATTACTGATGGGTAGGCGGAGCCCCAGATCAGGATGTTACCTCAGATCAAAAGAGTGATGACTGGCTGGCCCCTCCAGCTCGGGCTCCTCCTACTCAGCTCCAGTCGTACCAAAGCTTTTAGGAAAAGAGCCAAGATCACCAGCGGAGCAACATAACCCCTTCTGAAGGAACTTCAGAGAAAAAACACAAGGATACAGGTTATGCATGCAAAGAAAGCCAAAAACCACAGAGTTCCAGGTACTACTCACGGAACCTGACTACTGCGATGAGCTGGCGATGCTGGAACAGAGCCTTAGCGCGCTGACCTCAGCCCAGATAATCGCTATCAGATAAGGGTCGCGCTGCATCTGAAAACATCAACACACTTCTGCCGTGGGAGGGTGCTGTGTCTCTCTTCCTTCCTTCGCTGAAAAGGATTTTACAGGTAAGTCTTTACCAAAATCCGTGTTTCAGCTGCAGATGAAGGAAGAGAGCCACAGTATTCATTACTGATGGGACGTCCCAAAGCAGTTCAAAAATAAGGGTGGGAAAAAACCAACAAAAGGCAGAAACCCAACAACCTTAACAACAAAACGCAACCAGCGCTAAACACAAGTTCATCCAGAACTTTAAACTACAGCTGCCTGCAGGACCCTACGTCCGAGGGCTGCATCAGCGGAAGCACTGACGTCCACTTTATAAAACCTTGTAAACGTGTGGACAGAGCGCCAAGTCGCCGCTCGGCAAAGCTGCACTGCCGAAGCACCTTGATGAAAAGCCCACGATGAAGCCACAGCTCTCGTGGAATGGGCTCGAATCTTAATCGGGCAAGATTCACCCCGAAGACGGTAAGCTTCCAAAATAGCTGACCGGATCCAACGAGCTATAGAACCCTTGGAAGCTCGTTGACCACGCCGACGACCTGCCGGAACCACAAACAGGGAGTCCGTCTTACGAAAACCTTGAGTAATAGATAGATAAAACTTCAAGGCCCGCACTAAATCCAATGTGTGTAAATCTCGCTCTTTCGTATTCCTCGGATCCGGACAGAGTGAAGGCAACACAATATCCTGGTTAACATGAAATTGTGACACCACTTTAGGCAAAAAATCACCCCGAGTGCGAAGCACTACACGATCCGGAAAAAACTCCAGAAAAGGAGGCGAACAAGAAAGAGCTGCCAATTCAGAAACTCTCCTCAAGGAAGTGACTGCAACAAGGAAAGCCACCTTCCAAGAAAGTAAAGAAAGGCTAGCAGAAACCATAGGTTCAAAAGGTTTATGCTGAAGAGCCTCCAAAACAAGGTTGAGCCGCCAAGGAGACACGGGTGCCTTCCGTGGCGGAAACTTACGAGAGATACCTCGGAAAAAGGAGAGCACGTCTCTATTCGAAGCAATGGTTCTCCGGAACAATAAGGACAGAGCAGAAATCTGACCTTTCAGAGTGCTAACTGCCAAACCCTTGTCTAGCCCATGCTGCAGAAAAGCCAACAGGTTGGGAATGGAAAATTTTCTCGGGTTCCGAGAAGACCCCAAACACCACGAAAAGAAGGTTTCCCAAATTTTGTGGTAAATCCTAGAAGTAGCCGGACATCTTGCAGCACGAAGGGTAGCAATGACCTCGGCTGAAAAACCTCTACGGGTCAAGATTTCGGTCTCAAGAGCCACGCCGTCAAACGCAGGGACATCAAGTCCGGATGACAAACGGGCCCCTGAGTCAACAAGTCCGGTTGAAGAGGGAGTGGAAACGGAGGTGCCGCCAACAGCGACATTATTGTCGAGAACCACACCCTTCTTGGCCAGTCTGGAGCTATCAGAATAGCTGGAATTCTCTCTAGTCTGATCCGACGCAGCACTAGAGGAAGTAAGGATATCGGCGGGAATACATAGATCAGCTCGAACTGATCCCACTGAGCCACTAGAGCATCCACCGCCACCGCCTTCGGGTCCTTGTACCTGGACATGAATGTCGGTAACTTGGCATTGGACCTGGATGCCATCAAATCCACTTGGGGGGTTCCCCAGCGAGAGCACAGTAGTGCAAAGACTTCCGGGTGGAGGCTCCATTCCCCGGGATCCATCCTTCTGCGACTGAGAAAGTCCGCTGTAATATTCTGAACCCCTGGAATGTGAATCGCCGAAATGGCTGGTACATTGGCCTCTGCCCAAATCAGAATTCGGGACACCTCTACCATGAGTCTGGAACTCCTTGTCCCACCTTGGTGATTGATATACGCGACAGCCGTCGCATTGTCTGTCTGCACACGGACTGGCAGACCGCTCAAAGGGACCGTCCAATGTTGGAGGCAAAGGAAAATCGCCCTCAATTCCAGGATGTTGATCGGAAGCACAGACTCTTCCGGTGACCATACCCCCTGAATCCAGAGATTGTTCCAAACACCCCCCCAGCCCGTCAGGCTGGCATCGGTGGTTATGACTGACCACTTCAGAGGGAGGAAAGACTTCCCCAGGGAGAATGCCCCTGGACGTAACCACCATTCTAGAGAATCCCGCACCGCGCGAGAAATGGTGACACTGCAATCCAGCGATTGCGACTGATTCCATCGACTCAAGATGAACCTTTGAAGAGTCCTGGAGTGGAACTGGGCAAAAGGAATTGCCTCCATGGACGCCACCATCAGTCCCAGAAGACGCATACACTTCCGTAGGGACATTGCCGTTGAGGATGTCATAATCTGTACATGTCGAAGAAGACATGACTGTTTGTCTGGTGGTAGGGAAACTACCGACCGAAACGTGTCGAGATGCATTCCCAAAAAGAGAATTGTCCTCGATGGTTCCAGGGACGACTTCTCCCAATTGACCAGCCAACCGAAGTCTTTCAGAAACTGAAGAGACAAATCCCGAGCCGTCAACGCCTCCTCCTCCGAGGAAGCCACGATCAAAAGATCGTCCAGATAAGGGAGAATCGTAATCCCCTGTCTTCGAAGGAGTGCCATGAGGGGCGCCAGAATTTTTGTAAAGACCCTTGGCGCTGAGGCTAAGCCGAACGGCAGAGCCACGAACTGGTAATGATTCTGACCTATGGCAAATCGAAGAAAGCGCTGATGAGCCTTTCCGATGGGAATATGCAAATAGGCGTCGCGAATGTCGATTGACACCAGAAAATCGTTCTGTGACAGAGCTGCCACAATGGAACGAAGCGACTCCATGCGAAATTTCCGGGCATGGACATGCCGGTTTAATCGCTTGAGATCCAGAATCGGGCGAAATTTGTTCTCCTTTTTGGGAACTATAAAAAGGTTGGAATAAAAACCTTTCCCTCGGTCCTCTGACGGAACCGGTATCACTACACCCTTTTGTAGTAGCGATTCGACCTCTCGCTGTAGAGCGACAACAAGCTCGGGTTCCGACGGAACGCGAGATTGACAAAAAACATTTGGGGGTTGAGAAGCAAACTCTATGAAATAGCCTGCCGACACTATCCGCGTTACCCAGGAATCTGGAACGCGAGCCATCCAAGTCTCCTTGAAAAGAAGCAGGCGACCCCCCACTCGAGAATCCTCGAGTGGACCCCTGGCGTCAATCCGACTTTGCGGGTTTCTTGTCAAGTTCCCGCTTGTTCTGGCGGAAACTCTGCTTCCAGGGAGTACGAGTTTTCTGAGAGGATTTCTTTCCTGAGAAAGAAGGACGACCCGATCCCCACGAGGAGTGACTAGATCGTCCTCGGCCCCGAAAGGACCGCCGACCACTATAAACACCAGGCTTACTGGACACCGAGGCCATGGCCCTTCGCTGTGGTAATGCTGATTCCTTCGCCTTAGCCTTGGAAATCAGCTCTGTGAGGTCGGATCCAAAAAGATGGCCACCCTTGTAAGGTAAGGCCAACAACCCTTGTTTGGAAACTGCGTCCCTGGCCCACTGTCTGAGCCATAAAGCTCTTCTGACTGTGACCGCTGAAGCTTGCGCTTTGGCCAGCAGAGATGCCGTATCCAGACCGGCATCAAAGATATAACAGGCTGCCGTTTCTAACCATTCACAAGTTTCCCGTATCTCAGATAACGGAGATTCATTTTGCAACTCCGTCTTCAGACGTGCCAACCAGCTTAGAGAAGCTCTAGCAGCACACATGGATCCTAGCACTGCTCGAAATCCATGACCCGCAGCCTCATAGCTTGCTTTTGCCGCCAATTCTGCCTTTCTATCCAAAGGCTCCTGTAAGCTCGCTTTTCCCTTAATAGGGAGTAGAGAGGATTTACTAAGCTGAGACAAAGACACATCCACTTCAGGAGCAGAAGTCCAATTAGCCTTTAACTCCGTAGAGCAAGGATAAAGTGTATCAAAGAAATGCGTTCCATGAAAACGCTTATCTGGACATAGACGTTCCTCCTCTATTACACCATTAAGCTCATCCAGAGCTGGCAATGTTGTGCGCGAAGCACGGGACTCCTGGAAAATGCGTGCTGATTTACCAGGACGACTAGTTACCTCCTCCGGTAACTGTAGTATATCTCTCATGGCTTCAATTAATGCCTCCGTACGCTTCGTCATAGAGGAACGCCCCTGCGGCTCGTCCGCATCTGAATCGGATATTTCTCCATCCGAATTTAAAGGGGAACTCTGCCCAATATCAGATACATCTGACTCGCTCCGTGTAGAGGCCGGTAACGGCCTGCGTCGCTTCCTCTGAGAGGAATTAGCAGACACATATTGACCTAAAAGGTCAGATAAGTTATTAATCGATCGAGCGATATCATCCAATTTTCCACCGCTGTCGACCGCAGCGCTAGACGCTGTGGAGGTCTGCGTATCTGATTGCCGCAATGGCACTGGGACGTGATCCGCGGCATCTGAACTCTGTTCAGACATGTCTCACCTGTATGAGCAGGTCAAAGCGGTAATACCAGCAAAAAACTATGCGGGTTTTTTTTTTTTTTTTTTTTCCAAACGCTGAAGGGTTAACGCTCCACCAAGCAGAGTTACCCCAGCGGTATTCAGTCAGCAAATTTAGCTGGTAGAAATAACCCTCAAAGGGGTTAATATTGCAAACTCACCAAAATATATTATATTTGTGAGCCCCAGCCAATTTTTATGTCTCTGATGAGACTGCAGCTGCAGGATAGCGATCGCTGCGCTGCGGGGTGAGGAATCCGCACTCACCCAGCTGGCCGTGGTGTCTATATGAGGAGAGGAGCGGTCCGAGGAGCCCAGGAGCCTGAGTAATGGCCGCCACAGTGAGGGGGTCGCAGGAGAAAAGCCAGAGCGCGCGTCTTCCTGCTCAAAAGACCGGGATAGATAGGCCACGCCCCCTGCTAGCTCAAATAATGAGCGCGAACTCTCCCCGCTCCTGCTCCCTCTCTGTCCTGCAGCTATCTGCCTGCGGACAAAAAATCACCACATCTTCTTGTAACAGCGCTGTCACAGCAGCGCTGAAGCATACTGACATTACATGTAGTAGCGCTGTCACAGCAGCGCTGAAGCATACTGACATTACATGTAGTAGCGCTGTCACAGCAGCGCTGAAGCATACTGACATTACATGTAGTAGCGCTGTCACAGCAGCGCTGAAGCATACTGACATTACATGTAGTAGCGCTGTCACAGCAGCGCTGAAGCATACTGACATTACATGTAGTAGCGCTGTCACAGCAGCGCTGAAGCATACTGACATTACATGTAGTAGCGCTGTCACAGCAGCGCTGAAGCATACTGACATACATGTAGTAACGCTGTCACAGCAGCGCTGAAGCATACTGACATTAGTAATAGCGCTGCTCATTCAGACGCTAAAGCACTCACACATAATTATTATTAAAATTTGTGTGGAGTACTCACCAGCCAAGGCGCCACAGGGACCCTCAGGGGTTTCTGGCGCAGTGCCCATGCTTCCCCCCAGGGCGAAGAACGCAGTGACCGCACGTGTGGTTTGCGTTCCCGCCAGAGAAGCTCTCCTCATCCCCAGGGCCGGCAAGGATTCTGCAGGGACTTTGAGTAAATACAGATCCGCCAAGGGAGAGGTTGGGGTACAGCAGCGCTGATACCCCCTGAGACCTCTAGACCAACTAGTGATCCAAGTCTCCTGTCCGAATATTAAAATAATAAAATCTTCTGAGGAGCTGCATTAGCAGCGACCATCCTCTGGACCTCAAATCTTAGACTGGAGCTGAGTAGGAGGAGCCCGAGCTGGAGGGGCCAGCCAGTCATCACTCTTTTGATCTGAGGTAACATCCTGATCTGGGGCTCCGCCTACCCATCAGTAATGAATACTGTGGCTCTCTTCCTTCATCTGCAGCTGAAAAATATATTTTTCTTTCTTTCTTTATCGATTACATTTTAAAAATTACAAAACGGAACATGGGCCAATGCCAAAGTTTGGGCACCCTGCATGGTTAGTACCTAGTAGCATCCAGTTTTGAAAGTATCACAGCTTGTAAACGATTTTCGTAGCCAGACAAGAGTCTTTATCCATTTGTAGCAGCCATCCTCTTCCTGTTTTCCACTTCAGCTTTTATACAGATGGTGTTATGTTTGCATCAAGAATTTGTTGAAATTTCATTGAATCCATTCTTCTTTCTACCTGTGAAATGTTCCCTGTGCTACTGGCTGCAACTCAAACCAAAGAATGATTGAATCACCCCCATGGTTAATGGTTGTCGAGTAATGATGAGTGAGCATGCTCGTCACTCACTCGAGCATCAGGATGCTTGAGATGTTCATTACTTACAATTTTTGAATGCTCACATGCAAGCCTGAGTTCTCGCCCCACTTAGACAGCCAATAAACCTGAGGGTATTGCCTGCCAGTCACTGTAATGCCATAGCCATCTTGGTTGTGGCATTACTGTGATTGGCTGGCCGCATAGCATCATCGGGTCTATATAAAACCCATGACGCCATGCTCGGAACAGTGTACCAACGCAAACAGGCAGAGCAGGGAGAGGCACTGCTGAACTAAGGACAGAGTTTTAGCTGCGTATAGGCAGGGATTAAAACACTATTAATATATATATATACATACACACACACATGTGTATATATATATATATATATATATATATATATATATACATACACACACACACACCATATATATATATATATATCTATTTATATAATCGTCTTATCCTGTCTGTCTGTCCAGGAAATCCCGCGTCGCTGATTGGTCCGGCCGCTGCCAATCAGCGACGCAGGGCTAACTCTGCCCATGTGGTCATGTGACTCACCAACTGCCCATGATGTACTGAACATGTTTTGTCAGTTACAGTGTCTGATGTACTTCTGTCACGTTTACTGAACACGGGTAATACACAGTGACATGAGGTAACACACAGGTGACATGAGGTAATACATAAGTAACATGAGGTAATACATAAGTAACATAAGGTAATACACAGTAAAATGAGGTAATATACAGTAACATGAGGTAATACACAGTAATATGAGGTAATACACAGGTAACATGAGGTAATATGAGGTAATATACGGTAAAATTAGGTAATAAAGTTATATGAGGTAATACACAGTAATATGAGGTAATACACAGTGACATGAGGTGATACACAGTAACATCAGCGACGCAGGGCTAACTGCGCCCATGTGGTCATGTGACTCACCAACTGCCCATGATGTACTGAACATGTTTTGTCAGTCACAGTGTCTGATGTACTTCTGTCACGTTTACTGAACACGGGTAATACACAGGTGACATAAGGTAATACATAAGTAACATAAGGTAATACACAGTAAAATGAGGTAATACACAGTAACATGAGGTAATACACAGTAATATGAGGTAATACACACGTAACATGAGGTTATATACGGTAACATGAGGTAATACACAGTAATATGAGGTTATACGAAAAATCCTGTGTATTCATTGCATTATTCTTAAATCTTCATAAATAAACTACATACATATTCTAGAATACCCAATGCGTTAGAATCGGGCCACCATCTAGTATATATATACACATATATATATATACACATATCACGCACACATATATATACACTGCTCAAAAAAATAAAGGGAACACTGAAATAACACATCCTAGATCTAAATGAATGAAATATTCTCATTGAATACTTTGTTCTGTAAAGTTGAATGTGCTGTCAACATAATCACACAAAAATCATCAATGGAAATTAAATTTTTGAACCAATGGAGGCCTGGATTTGGAGAGACCCCCAAAATGAAAGTGGAGACAAGTCAAAATGAGAATCAAAACAAGACAAAATTAAAGTGCAAACAAGTCAAAATGATGATCAGTGTTGTGTGTGGCCTCCACGTGCCTGCATGACCTCCCTACAATGCCTGGGCATGCTCCAGATGAGGTTGCAGATGTTCTCCTGAGGGATCTCCTCCCAGACCTGGACTAAAGCATCCGTCAACTCCTGGACAGTCTGTGGTGCAACGTGACTTTGGTGGATGGAGTGAGACATTCTGTCCCAGATGTGCTCAATCGGATTCAGGTCTTGGGAACGGGCAGGCAAGTCCATAGCTTTAAAGCCTTCATCTTGCAGGAACTGCTGACACACTCTAGCCACATGAGGTCTGGCATTGTCCTGCATTAGGTAGAACCCAGGGCCAACCGCACCAGCATATGGTCTCACAAGGGGTCTGAGGATCTCATTTCGGTACCTAGTGGCAGTCAGGCTACCTCTGGCGAGCGCATGGAGGGATGTGTGGCCCTCCAAAGAAATGCCACCCCACACCATTACTGACCCACTGCCAAACCGGTCACGCTGAAGGATGTTGCAGGCAGCAGATCGCTCTCCACGGTGTTTCCAGACTCTTGTCACATCTGCAACATGTGCTGAGTGTGAACCTGCTGCCTGCAACATCCACGCACTCCTGGTCTCCAGCCCCGGCGAGAAGAGAAGCGCAGCGGCAACGCTCCTCCCGGTCAGGTAAGTAAGTACGGCGCCGAAGATCGCGGTATGCATCCAGTGTCTACGCGTACCGCGATCTCCGGCGACATACACAATCCTCACCGCTGGATGCCGTCTTCTGTCTGGAGCCGGACTGCACAGGCGTGTCGCGCTAGCGCAGTCTATAAAGGCTTCGGACAGAGTGACGCTCCTAGCGTTATATTATAGATATATATATATGTATATATACATATGCACAGGGTGTTCCAAAAGTAGGTGGACAGAAAATAATAAACCCTATTACACATACTGTCCACCTACTTTTGGACCACTCTGTATATACACACATATATACACACACACACTACTGTTCCAAATTTTGGCGTTACCCAGGCAATTTTATGTTTTCCATGAAAACTCATACTTTTATTAATCAAATGAGTTGCTAAATGAATTTAAAATCTAGTCCGGACATTGACAAGGTTCAAAAGAAAGATTTTTATTTGAAATAATAATTTTCTCCTTCAGATTTTGCTTTCGTCTGTGAATGCTCCTTTGCAGCAGTTGCAGCATTGCAGACCTTTGGTATTCTAGCAGTTAATTTACTGAGGTAATCTGGAGACATTTCACCCCATGCTTCCAGAAGCCCCTCCCACAAGTTGATTTGACTTGATGGGCACTTTTTGCGTACCATATGGTCAAGCTGCTCCCACAACAGCTCAATGGGGCTGAGATCTGGTGACTGCGCTGGCCACTCCATTACAGATAGAATACCAGCTGCCGGCTTCTTCCCTAGAAAGTTCTTGCATAATTTGGAGGTGTGCTTTGGGTCATTGTCCTGTTGTAGGATGAAATTGGCTCCAATCAAGCGCTGTCCACAGGGTATGGCATGGCGTTGCAAAATGGAGTGATAGCCTTCCTTATTCAAAATCCCTTTTACCTTGTACAAATCTCCCACTTTCCTAGCACCAAAGCAACCCCAGACCATCACATTATCTCCACCATGCTTGACAGATGGCATCAGGCACTCTTCCAGCATCTTTTCTGTTGTTCTGCGTCTCACAAATGTTCTTCTGTGTGATCCAAACACCTCAAACTTGGATTCGTCTGTCCATAACACTTTTTTCCAATCTTCCTCTGTCCAATGTCTGTGTTCTTTTGCCGATATTAATCTTTTCATTTTATTAGCCAGTCTCAGATATGGCTTTTTCTTTGCCACTCTGCCCTGAAGGCCAGAATCCCGGAGTCCCCTCTTCACTGTAGACGTTGACACTGGCGTTTTGCGTGTACTATTTAATGAAGCTGCCAGTTGAGGACCTGTGAGGCGTCGATTTCTCAAACTACAGACTCTAATGTACTTGTCTTGTTGCTCAGTTGTGCAGCGGGGCCTCCCACTTCTCTTTCTACTCTGGTTAGAGCCTGTTTATGCTCTCTTCGAAGGGAGTAGTACACACCGTTGTAGGAAATCTTCAGTTTCTTGGCAATTTCTCGCATGGAATAGCCTTCATTTCTAAGAACAAGAATAGACTGTCGAGTTTCACATGAAAGTTCTTTTTTTTCGGCCATTTTTAGTGTTTAATGGAACCAACAAATGTAATGCTCCAGATTCTCAACTAGCTCAAAGGAAGGTCATGACGGTTTATAGCTTCTATAATCAGCCAAACTGTTTTCAGCTGTGCTAACATACTTGCGCAAGGGTTTTCAAGGGTATTCTAACCATCCATTAGCCTTCTTACACAGTTAGCAAACACAAAGTACCATAAGAACACTGGAGTGATAGTTGTTGGAAATGGGACAATGTAGAAAACGGTCAAAGGAGCGCAAAGAACACAAGGACAAGGTAGTGGTTTCTTGCTGTCATCTGATCCTTGTCTACTATGACAATGTCTGGTTGGTTAGCCAACACCTGCTTATCCATCTGGATCTTGAAGTCCCACAGGATTTTAGCTCTTTCATTCTCCACCACTTTTTCTGGGGTCTCCCACCTGGACTTAAGAGGACTTAGCCCATATGCTGTGCAGATGTTCCTGTATACAATTCCTGCTACTTGGTTGTGGCGTTCAGTATACCCTGTTCCTGCTTGCATTTTGCATCTTGCCACTATGTGTTGGACCGTTTCTGAGGTTTCTTTGCATAGTCTGCACCGTGGGTCTTGTCTTATGTGGTATATTCCTGCTTCTATGGATCTGGTACTTAGTGCTTGCTCTTGTGCCGCTATGATTAGTGCCTCGCTGCTGTCTCAAAGTCCAGCTTTCTCCAGCCAGTGGTAGGATTTCACCATGTCAGCCACCTCCATTATCTGTCGATGGTACATGCCATGCAGAGGTTTGTCTTGCCATGGCGCTTCACGTTCCTGTTCTTCCTTCCGTATCTGTTGTTGCTGCCTTAGGCTTTCACTCAGCATCTCATCTTTTGGCGCCATTCTTCTGATGTATTCCTGGATATTCCTTGTTTCATCCATGATGGTGGCTTGGATGCTTATCAAGAATCGACCCCCTTCCTGTTAGTATACAATCTTTGGGTGCTAGACTTAAGGCACTGTTACACTTAGCGATCGCACCAGCGATCACGACAACGACAAGACCTGGCGAGATCGTTGGTGCGATCGCTATATGATCGCTAGTTAGTTTCCAAACACAAAGATCTCAGCAGAGATCAGCGATCTGTATAACAACCTCTGCGGTCGTTTTGAAAACCTAGTCCCGCCAGCGCCGCTGGTAAAGTCGCTCATAAAGGGTGTCACACTCAGCGATTCAGGCTCACCAGCGGGACACCAACGACCAAAAAACGGCTCAGAACGTTCATGAGCGATCAGCGACATTGCAGTTGGGGCCACATCGCCGCTACATGTCACACACAGCGACGTCGCTAACGAGGTCGCTGCTGGGTCATAAAATCGCTGACGCTTAAGCGATCTCGCTTAGTGTGACAGTACGTTTAGGGTGGAGACCTCAATGCATTGTGAGGAGCTTTCGTGTCTTCACATCTGCAGCTTCCATCTCTTCTTTTGGCCAGCACACTATGCCAGCAGGGTATCTGATAACTGGCAAGGCATATGTATTGATGGCACAAAACTTATTCTTCCCATTCAGCTGGCTCTTCAGGACCTGTCTTACCCTTTGATGGTATTTGGATGTTGCTGCTTTCCTTGCCTCCTCATCATGGTTACCGTATAGGGCAGCACGGTGGCTCAGTGGATAGCACTACAGCCTTGCAGAGCTGGAGTCCTGGGTTCGAATCCCACCTAGGACAACATCTGCAAGGAGTTTGTATGTTCTCCCCGTGTTTGCGTGGGTTTCCTCCGGGTACTCCGGTTTCCTCCCACACTCCAAAAACATACTGATAGGGAATCTAGATTGTGAGCCCCATCAGGGACAGTGATGATAATGTGTGCAAACTGTAAAGCGCTGCGGAATTTGTTAGCGCTATATAAAAATAAAGATTATTATTATTATCCCTGTGAGATGCCGAGGTACTTGTAGCATGTCTGTACATCTGCTACGTGCCGTGCTGGTAATTCCACTCCATCGGTCTTGACTACCTTGCCTCACTTTATTACCAACTGGCCGCACTTCTCCAGTCCGAAGGACATCCCGATGTCTTCGCTGTAGATCCTTGTCAGGTGGATCAGTGAATTGATGTCTCGTTCGTTTTTCGCATACAGCTTGATGTCATCCATGTAGAGGAGGTGGCTGATTGTGCTTCCAGTCTTGAACTTGTATCAATAGCCAGACTCTGTAATTATCTGACTGAGGGGGTTCAAGCCTATGCATTACAGCAATGGGGACAGTGCATCACCTTGGTATATGCTGCATTTGATGGATACTTGTGCTAGTTGTCTTGAGTTGACTTCTAATTGTGTTCTCCATAGCCCCATTGAGTTTCTGAGGAAGGTTCTTAATTTCCTGTTGACATTATAGAGAGCCAAGCATTCACAGATCCATGTGTGTGGCATTGAGTCATAGGCTTTCCTGCAGTCAATCCAGGCTGTGCTGAAATTGGTCTGTCTGAATCTTGAGTCTTGAGCAACTGTTCTATCTACTAGGAGCTGGTGCTGAGAGCCTCTGGTGTCGGTCCCAATGCCTTTCTGAGCTGGATTCATGTACTGGTTCTGTAGCTTGGTGGCTATGATGCCTGACAGGAGTTTCCATGTTGTTGTAAGGCAGGTTATCGGGCGGTAGTTGGATGGAACTGTTCCTTTATGAGGATCCTTCAAGATCAGCACTGTTCTACCTTGTGTTAGCCAAGCTTGGTGGTGGCCTTCTTATGCTTTCTAGTTGGTTCATCTGCTTTGCCATGCGTTCATGTACCGCTGTTAATTTCTTTAGCCAGTAGGTGTGGATCATGTCTGGAACAGGTGCTGTCCAGCTCTTCATGTTCTTGACCTGCTGTTGTATGTCTGCTTCTGTAATGGTGACTGGTTCTTGCTCTAGGTGGTTGCTGTGTTTCATTCTCAGATCTTGCAGCCACATTGCACTGGTGTTGTGTTTTTTTACTTCTCCCATATGTCCCTCCAGTACTGCTCGGTCTCTGCTATTGGTTGAGTTGCTGTCTTTGTGCTGTTATTCTGTAGTTGGGAGTACACTTTAGATGGTTCCTTGGAAGACAGGACATTTACCGTATTTTTCGGACCATAAGTCGC
>JARQOD010013753.1:0-13927 GCA_033576555.1 Oophaga sylvatica
TTCTTTTATTCGAAGCCATGACAGCACCCAACGAGAGAGGGATCCGCCCTTCAGAACAGGAAACCTACAGATACAAAAGGGCGGCACCTCTCCACACGAAATCAGTTGGTTTCCTGTTCCTGGAGGACGAAATCCTACAGATGAAGATTTTCCTCATCGTACCCAGGCCGGCCGGTCGACCCAGGTAGCGAGTAGTCTCCTACCTCGATCCGTGCGGGACCCCTGGAGCGCCACGGTGGGCCCGGGGAGGGCTCCACGACAGTGTGCGAGGCAGCAGAAAGCGTGTTCCGGAGGATCCCCGTCTTCTGGCCGGCGTGCAAGGGAAGTATGAGCCGCCCCTCTGGGGTACTCGTTCCCCTTCCTTAAAGCGGCGATAGTGCCATGTGTATCGGCGGGCGGTGCGCGCTGACGCAGGGTGAGCGTCGGTGGGTCCCCGTCATGATTCGGCGCCTTTCCCGACGTCCCTGCGTACTTCCTGGTGAGGACGGAGGTGACGCGCGGCGGGGGGCGTGGCCTGAGGCGCCGACCGGAAGTGGATGCCGGCCGGCGTTTTCTCCCTCCTGTGGCATTAGAAAGCGGGCCGACGCCGATACACGGAGCGGTCGGTTCGTGAGCTCGGGGCACGAGCGCTGTGAATTGGGGAAGGGGAGGTGAGTTAGACCAGCAGGGGAGGGCGATCTGGCACCTAGCGCTGCTGTACCAGATACTCCGGGGATAAAAGGGGCCTGCCCAGCTGCACAGCGCTTCTGATCCACATGGAAAAGGGTCAGAAGCTCCCTCAGAGCAGCAGAGCCTGCAGGTCGAGCAGGAAACTCGCTCCAGGACGCAGCCAGTGAAGGGAAAGGACATGGTCCGTCCGCAGAGGTTCCTCCAGGGCAGTGGAGGATCATCAATCACCCGGTCCCCCCGTGATCCGGTACCTATTACTGCTGGCGGGTAAGAGGATTTCGTGAAAGTATACCCGATGATGCAGTTATTCCTCCCTTTTGTTTCCTTTATTAGGGAAAAAAGTGTGCAGGAAAAACGAAAAAATAGAGAATGTGCCCTTTGCAGTCAGCCCCTACCGACGCATATCCCAAAAGGTTATGTCAACCTTGTGTTCAACAGACGGTAGGGAGAATAATATAGGGGTAGTCATTGGTCCTTATCAGAACAGGGCAATGCTTATAAATTTCCCCGAACTCCCTACAGGTAGCTGAAGAAACTCCGATTTTGCTTCAAACCTGAGGGATATGATTAGAACGGAGATGAGAGCCATTTCTAGAGGAGAATCATCTAAGTCTAAAAAAGGTTCGAGGATCTCGGACTCAGATTCCCCTGTCAGGCATAATAAAGCGAAGATTCGCTGAGGTCCACTCCTTCATCATCCCTTCGCATTCATCTTCCTCGTCGGAAGAAGAGTCTACAAGATTTTGCTTTCCCTTAGATCAAATGGATAAGCTGGTCAAGGCAATAAAATCCACCATGGGGATTGAGGACACAAGGCCTGAGCGTCCATACAGGACTTTATGTTCAAGGGATTAGACCCAAAAAAACGTAGGGCCTTTCCCTTGAATGATTCCGTAAAAACCTGATTAATAAGGAATGGAGAAAGCCAGAGAAAAAGGGTTCGTGCCAACTTTCAAGCGCAGATACCCCTTTGAAGATACAGCGTAGATAAGTGGACAAAGCCCCAAAATTAGATGCCGCGATAGCTAAGGCTCCAAAAAATCCTCTATACCTTTTGAGATATGGAAGCCTGAAAGATCCACTAGACAAAAAGGCTGACTCTTTTCAAAAGGAACTTGGAATGTCAGCTGGAGCTCTAAGCCCAGCATGGCTGCCACTTATACTGCCAGATCCATAATGGTCTGGTTGGATCACAAAATCGCAGATGAAAGAAGGCGCCTCAGAGAGTCCATGATAAAACCATTCCGATCATTCAAAATGCAGCAGCTTTTTTAGCAGATTCCTCACGACTCTGTAAGGATGGCTGCCAGGCTGCGGGTCTATCGAATGCAGCACGAAGGGCACTATGGCTCAAATGTTGGCCGGGTGACATTCAGGCCAGATCCCGTCTTGCTCTATCCCTTGTGAGGGCGAATACTTTTTTTGGCCCTGTCCTAGATGAACTCTTGGAAAAGGCAGGGATGATAAGAAAAAATTCCCTAGTATTCCAAACCCCTCATATAGACGCCCCTTCGGCAGAAAAAGATTCTATCGCAGAAGGTCGTCTAGAGAGCGAGGCACATGGGAAGATAGAAAGAAGAAAGGTACGGGATATATGTTCAGAGGCCCACCTCGAGATGCCAAGAAGACTTCTAAATGACTAGCGGCTCCGGTGGGAGGTAGACTGTCGGCCTTCTACCCAGCCTGGTCCAGAATCTCCAACAGCAGTTGGATTTTGAACCTGGTAGAGTCAGGACTTAAGCTGGAATTTTCTGAATTACCCCGAGATTCCTTTAAGGTTACCCCCATCCGGTCTTCCTCATCAGAACAGGCCGTGCTGGAGGCAGAAATTTTTGATTTGCGCCGTAAAGAGTTCTGGTACATGTACCTGAAATGGAAAAGGGCAGAGGCTTTTACTCCCCTCTATTTTTAGTCCAGAAGCCGGACGGCTCCTTCAGGACAATAATTAATTTTGAAAGCCTTAAACAAGTTCCTGGTAATACGGCCATTTAAAATGGAAACAATAAATTCCACAATAAAATTATTGTTTAAAAACTGTTTTATGGTGGTATTGGACTTAAAAGACGCCTATTACCATGTCCCCATCAATGATAATCATCAGCGTTTTCTTAGAGTGGCAGTATGGTTGGAAGGCTCACTGCAACATTTCCAATATAAGCTCTACCATTCGGTCTTGCAGTCGCCCCTCGGGTGTTTACAAAATTGTAACAGAAATGATGGCCCACCTTCGGGAATTTAACATCTTGTTAGTTTTCCCTACTCGATGACTTCCTGATCATAGGCAAAACAGCGGACCACTGTCAGGAACAGTTAGACAAAACAATATCTGTTCTGAACAGTTGGGGTGGCTATAAATACCGCAAAATCTCGGTACACCATAGTACAGCAGTTTTGGGCCTAACTTTAGATTCCCAGAAACAAGAATGCCGTCTTCCAACCGACAAACTAATACGCCTGCGCTATCAAATTCTAATGCCCCCAATAACCCCACCATGACCCTTAGGAAAGCCATGTCCTTGTTGGCTCTCTTTCCTCTTGCATCCCTGCGGTACAATGGGCACGGTTTCATACCAGGACTTTACAAACTGAGGTTCTGCAGTACGACAAGAGCCTAGGAAACCGCCTGGAGAGCCAACTAACCTTATCCCGGGCCACAATTAAGTCTTTAGATTGGTGGCTGGATAATCGTAACTTATCCAAAGGGGTGCCATGGGAGTATGATGTATCCAGAGTAGTCACCACGGATGCTAGTCCTACCGGTTGGGGGCCCATATGTCTGATTATGTAGTGCAGGGCTTGTGGCAGCATCATCAAATAGACATGTCCTCTAACATGAAAGAGCTTACGGCAGTAGAATTGGCAGTTAAAGAATCTCCTTATTTATCTACAGGGTCATCACGTACGAGTTTTGTCCGACAATCGGGTCGCGGTTAGCCTATATCATCACCAGGGAGGCACTCGATCTGGTCCTCTCATGCAAGTGTCAGAACGTCTGTTCCATCTGGCAGAAAGACATTTTCTATCACTAACAGCATTGCACATAAGAGGAGAGGAAAACACCACCGCAGACTTTCTAAGTCGCCACTTCTAAGACAAGGGGATGGTCACTGAAAAGTGTCGTCTTTCGACAGGATCGTGCGCAGATGGGGGCAACCAGATATAGACCTTTTTGCCACCAGAAGGAATCGGAAATAGAACAGTTCTGCTCCCTAAACCCCAGAGAAAATCCGCTGGCAGTGGATGCCTTTTTGATACAGTGGGATTTCTCTCTGGCCTACGCCTTTCCCCCTTGTCTCTGATTCATCTGGTAGTCAGAAAGATCAGGAAGGACAAAGCGAATGTAATCTTGTAGCACCTTCTGGCCAAAAGAACTGGTTCTCGAGCCTCAGGTACATGTCAATAACCACCCATGGATTTTGCCGGACATTCCAGATCTCCTGTCCCAGGGTCCAGTATACCATCCTCAGTTCTGGCCTACATCTGACGGCGTGGAATTTGAGCGGTCGTATTGTTAAATAGGGGGTTTTCTCATGATTTAATAAATACCCTTCTTAAAAGTAGGAAGGAAATAACAACTAAGATTTATGCCAGGACCTGGAGAAAAATTTTTACAGGTCTCAGGAGTCACGGCTAGAGATTCAGTTCCGATATCTCAAATCCTGGAGTTTCTGCAAAGGGGTTGAATGGGTCTTTCCACTAGTACCCTTAAAGTGCAGGTTTCTGCCCTGGGAGCCCTTTTTCACTGTAATATAGCTAGGAACTATTGGATCAGTAGATTATCAAGGCGGCAGCAAGATCGAGACCCATAGTCAGAAATAGATTTATGCCTTGGGATTTAAATTTAGTACTCACAGCTATGACAGAGTCTCCATTTGAACCCATCTCAGTCGCCTCGATTAAAACCCTTTCTATCAAGGTAGCCTTTTTGGTAGCTTTAACATCAGCCCGAAGGGTGAGTGACATCCAAGCACTCTCTAGGCTTCCTCCATATACACAAATCCAAGACGATAGAGTGATACTTAGGGCTGATCCGGCATATCTACCTAAGGTGGCATCCACCTTTCATAGATCTCAGGAGATAGTCTTACCATCTTTCTTACCTAATCCTAGTAACCAAAAGAAGAGAAACTCCATACCCTAGACGTGAGGAGATGTCTCTTAGAGTATCTTGCTGTTACTAATCCCTGGAAAAAAGATAATGCCTTATTTGTTTCTTTCCAAGGTCCCAGAAAGGGCCTTAGAGTATCAAAATCCACATTAGCTAGATGGATCAGGAAGCTATTACATTAGCATACACCTCGAAAGGCAGGTCGCTCCAGAAAAGCTGAGGGCACATTCCACTCGAGCCATGGCAACCTCGTGGCGGAAAGGTCGGAAGTCTCCATCGACCAGATATGTAAGGCCGCCACTTGGTCCTCTCCAAGCACTTTCTATAATCATTATAGATTAGACTTGGGTGCTTCCTCTGATCTCTCTTTTGGGGTAAGGGTGCTGCAGGCTGTAGTCCCTCCCTGAGTAGTTATTAATCTCTGTAATTCTCTCGTTGGGTGCTGTCATGGCTTCGAATAAAGTCTAAGTTACTTACCGTTAACGGTATTTTTCGAAGTCCATGACAGCACCCCTTGTATACCCTCCCTTTATCTTATCGGCGCGCACTTCTTCCTCTTATAAGTTTCACATAAAATGAAATTTTCATTACGCAATAAAGTTATATAGAGCTTGTGATTGTCATTAACCTGGCTAGTCCTCTTGTGCTCTGTAAACCAACTGATGCGTGGGGAGAGGTGCCGCCCTTTTGTATCTGTAGGTATCCTGTTCCTGAAGGGCGGATCCCCTCTCTCGTTGGGTGCTGTCATGGACTTCGAAAAATACCGTTAACGGTAAGTAACTTAGACTTTATTTTTTGCGTTTATATAGAATGTCTGCAGATCTGAAGATACCTGATCAGCCTTGTTTTCTGCTAAAGGACCAATTCTCAAGTTTCATCTTCAGGAGCAAACTGACCACTAGCCTCCGGGTTTTCTGTTTGCCAGGAGCGGTGTGCTCCTGAAGAGCGACTGTTCGGACTACTGGCATGGTTGCGTTACTGGTCGAAAGTATTTGCTCTCCAATGCTTCATACAGCAGCATTAGGGCACTACAAGCTGACCCGATCATGCCGTCCAGGTATTTAGCCAGATGTAGAGCAGTGCTTACAAACTCTATTAACTATCCGCCTGTATTTCTGCTCCTGTTTTATCGCTATAACGCTAATATTCTTATTCTTGGCAACAAATCATTTATTTATTTCAAATTTGTTTTTCTATATAATTTCCAAGTTTGTACAATTGTGTGACCATGTATTATACCAATATATGGTCATATAACCATGGAGGACCGTTTCTGCACACATCTTTTGTGAATGCATTGTCTATTTGTTCCCACATTTTTGCAAGTTGTACCGTATCATTGTTGGACTGTCCCCGCTGAAGAGGTATGATTACCTCGAAATGTGTTAACCAATAAAACCGCATCCATATCGCATCTGTCTCCTATTGTATATTGGATTCTTGGCAGCACAGTTTACATCCATTTTCATCTACAGGTTTGCATACAAACTGTATTAAAAAGAGCCTTTAAGCAATTTGCTTGCTCTGCCAAAAATCTAAACTGCAAAAGTGGCTGGTAACCTAGGAAATGTGCAGTAGATAGTGTTGAGCGATACGATAACCGCAAGTATCGGGTATCGCCGATATTAGCTCTATCGAACTTTCGATACTTATTCCGAATTTTCCGTCTTATGGGATACCAAATGGGTTTTGTCACTGTCCTGTCAGTGCCTCGGTCGGGCTGTCAGGACACGGCACTTACCGGCAGAAAAACTCCGGCGGTCACGGGCGGGACTGCTTATGGCCCCCATCATTTTTCCCCCCGGCGGAAACATGCAGTTTCTCGCGAAACGCAGTGACTGCTGGGTAATCCCGCCGAAAAGCATCATCCGATCGTCCCCCCGGGGGAAGCAGAAATCACTGTGCGCGTCGAGAACAGGCTCTCCCCTGTCATTCGATGTACAGAGCTGGATCTCGGGGGACCCCTTAAAAAAAGGCGCTGGGACAGGTGGTAAGGTTGGTTTGTTTTTTTTTTTTTTTTTACAGGAGATCGATGGCGTCGCGGGAAAATGAAGTATAATAAAAGAAATGAAAACGGTTGTCTCTTTTTTTTCTTTAAAATATTTTTTCTTGCGGCCCTTTTTTTTAACTTTAAAAATTTTGGGATTAATAAGGATCGTGTTTTTATGCCCCTCTCCTTATTAACCGGGCTTTTTCCACCGGCAATAACGTGACATTAACCCCCTTATTACCCCACTTTGCCACCGCTACAGGGCACGGGAAGAGCCGGTAAATGCCAAAATTTGGGCACATCTTTTGATGCCCAAATGGGGGGCTGCTGTAGCCGGGTATTATAGGCTTTGAGGGCCAAAATCCTGGGCCTTGACAGTCTTTTAATACCAGGCCGCAGCAGTCTGCTTTTTATTTGGCGGTTAACAAAAAAGGGGACCCCTACCCGTTTTTTTTTCGGGGGGAACCCCTATTTTTTTTTTAAACCACCAAGCAAGCACTGCTGTGGCCTGGTTTTATCAGGCGGCAACAGGGTGGGGACTGGGCACCGGACACCGGAAAACCTAGGTGGGCCCCAGCTCCTGCGGGGTGGCCCGATTTAAAAGGATGGCCCGGGGGGGCAGAGGGGCGGGGGCCCCCGGGGCCGCGCTCTGGGGGGCCCCCCGAGCTACATACTTTTCTTTCGCGCAACAGGGAAATCGCCCCCTTTCTGCCCCCCGGGAAGCAGGGGGCCTGAACGGGCGTTGGGGGGCCCGGGTGCCACGGGGGCCCCCCCACCCGCATCGAGGGTCGCGAATGGGCATCCACCGAAAAAGCAACGCAGGGAGAAAAAGGGGAGCGCCCTTCTCCCCCATAACCCCCCTCAGCGTTTTACAGCGACCAATAACACACCTCCGGCCCCCTGCAAACCTAAGGGGGAGAACTGAGCAGCACGGAGCCGGAGGTAGTTTTTTTTTTTTTTTTTTTAAGGGGGCAGTCAGTCCGGGGGAGAAGTCGTATTCGGGTGGGCCAGAGGGAAAAAGACATAAAAGTAAAAATTCCATTAGAAAAAACATCAGGGTAAGTCATTACGTCCTTGCTTAATCATATTTTTTCTGTAGGACGGAATTTAACACAGACCATATGGCGGAAATCAATTTTGGGGTCTTTTTATAATAGATTTTTTTGGGCCCAACAGCGCGTCTTTTGCTGGGGTTTCCTGTTTTGGGGCCCATCAGAAGTTTTGCCCCCACAAAAACCAAAAACCTAGCTACGCCTATGGCTCTCTCTCTGCTTTCCCTTTTCTCGCTCTCTGTTCTTTCCTTCTCGCTCTCGTTTTTTTTTTCTCTCTGTTCTTTTTTTCTCTCTTTTCTTTCTTTCCTCCTTTCTTCCTGTTTGTTTTTTCTCTTTTTTTCCTCAGTACCAGCCACTGGCCCCTTTACCACAGTGTGATCACAGTGCAAAAGGGTTACGCTTGGGGCGAGAAAGGGTGTATTAGCGTGAAATGGGTTGTCGGGGCGTGCCAAAAATTTTCAGCGGCCCCAAAACACGCCCGCACCCTTTTAAATTTCCTCTTTCCTGTTTTCCAAATTTGGGAGGTATTCTGTAAAACCCCCCTACAACTTCGGGCCATGCTCCTGAGGGGCGGAGGGAGGGGTCAGGGGGGAACCCCCCCACACCGGGACAAAGCATCCACAAACTCCTGGACAGCCCTGTGGCAATTTGGCATGGCCTAAAATTTTTGCAGCATCACAGCGTCTACAGCCTTTGCCCCTTTCCCTTTTTAAAAGGGTTTGGGGAAGTATGATTTGGCCGCAAGAAATATTTTTTCGGGGGGCCCAAGGTACCCAGCCACGCTGCGGGCAAGGTCCATGTATTTTTGGCCCCTTTAAACAGCCTTAAATACCCTGCCTCAGCAGCAGGGGGGTACATAAAAATCAGGGCCCCCCTACAAAAATCGAAGTTCCCCCCCCCCCCAAAAAAAAACCCAGAGCATTTTTAAATGAAAGTGCCCCGCACAGTGAGGGAAGTTTATCGCACAGAGACAGGGTTTTTGGGGGGACCCACCCGATCACGTCGACTTCATGGGGGGTGTCAGAGTACACAGCTCGGCCGTGACCTGGGCATCACTGGAAAGTGGGGTATTTTTCCCGGGAGAAAATGTTCGTGTAGTTGTCGTGACGCCACCGTAACCTGGCGGGGTCCAGCGCTGCTGGCAGGTCCTCTGGAAGGATGGTGATGCAGTAGGGGAAAAGTCTTCTACAGAACACCTATGCTTCCAGGCAATAGATTTTAAAGGCAAAAGGTGCAAAGTGTGTAGCAGAGGACATGCGACGTATAAAAAGCAGGAAACACTTCAAATTTAAAAGTTCTAAAAATTTTAATAAAAAATTACAAAAGTGCAAATGGCTTATATTTGGACATTTTTTTTCTGTTTCATACCCCTTTTTAATGTTAAAACATGGTGTTTAAAAAAAACATATTCAACAAAAATGCAAATAGATTTGGGCCCAAGTTTGTGGGGACTTCTTTGGACTACCCCCACCGGGGAAAATTCCACGTCCTTTTCTTTTTCTTGGGAGGGCCCGCTCCAAACCCCAACGGGTCTTGGGGGGGCTCAAGACTTTACTTGACAGACCTCCTTTTTGGGCCCCACCAAAGGTTTTTAGTTTCTGAGGGAGTTGAAAAAAATGCACATAAAGTTTTTTGTAAAACCAAGATGGACACCGAAGTGCCCAATTTTACAGAAAAATTTTGACCAGTAAAGTTCAAGGCTCAAAGTTCAACATTTTCATTAAAAGTGAAACACCATTACCCAACCTGGTATAAAGGGAACAATAAATTGTTCTTCTGAACATTCACCCGCCGGGTACATCAAAACCCTTACCCAACCTGGGTATATTAAGGCAACAATAAAATTCTTTTAAACATTCACCCATCCGGGACACAATAATTTAACTATTTTCATACATGACCCCCTTCCGGGGTTATTTAGACTTTTTTGGGGGGCCTCTTTCCCGGTACCACCGGTCCCTTTTTGGGGCTTGCCAAAAACCTGACAGGGGGGTCCACCCACACCTGATACGCGTGTGGCCTGTACATCGTCGGAAACCCCCATCTGGGCTGTGGGCCACCCTTTCACTCCCCCGGGGCTGGACCCCTATTCCCGGGCGAACAACCCCGGGGGGCCCAACAGGGGCTGGGTACGGGCCAGCTATCATTACATGCCAAGCTGGGCTGCTGAGGAAGCCCCTGAGGGGCGGGGGGATTTACGGCGTGGGGGGGCACTTTCAGAGGCCCCGGTTTGGGGGGGCTGAAGGCTCGTGGGGCTGTCAGTTTCCGAAAAAACCTCTGGGGGGTAGGGTCGCACCTTAACATTTAGGCTACCATCCATTGTAACCCCAGTCGGGGGTAATCACCAAATCCCTGGGAACAGGGCCCTCCCCGGGTCCCTCTGGGAGGGAGCCCCAACCCGCCCGGGGGACAAAGACTCTAAATAAAGCCAGGCTCCGGATGAAGCCCCAACCACCTTTAACTTAAAGTTTCCCTATGCACCCCTACGCCGCGGCCCCCACACTTTTATCCTTTCTCATACTCCTTCCTCCATCCTTGTCCAGGGGACGTTTGGGAAACTTTTGGGATTCTCGCTCCCCTTTGTCGCTCGCTTCCCCCCCCCCGACCTCCCTCTTCCTCCGACGCCGGGTTTGAATTCTCCTCCACCAGCATCTCCCTGCTCCACCATAAACCCACTACGAGTCCGGTTTGCGGCAGCCCCTGGCCCCCCCCCCTGTTGGAATGGTTTGAGAAGTTCTGAGCAAGGCCCCTCTGTGGGTTACAAGCGGGACTGAGGATTGGGGAACAGTGTTACTGATTGTCTTATTTAAGGGGAAACATTTTCCATCAGGTTGCCGTGATAATTTTTCGGTCGAACCTTCTTTCCCTTTCCCTTTAGCCTCTGTGCGGTCGCATCCCTGCTATCAGATAAGACAAATTTTTTATTTTTGGTTTTTGCATATTTTTGCATTTTTTCCTGCACTTTTGTGGGGGCCCTTTTGGGCCCCCCCGGGGGGTTTTGCCCTCTCATTTTGTTCACCAGATGTTTGACTTTTTCTTTTCCAGTTTTTTTTTTTAGTGGGTGCTGTTTTTGTTACACCAGAGAACTAATTTGGGGGAGAGGTCGTGTGATCTCAGGTGATTTTTAAATTAGGGGATTTGGTTTTTTTTTTTAGGGTTTTCGGTTTTGCAGTAAGTACCCTTCCTAATTTTTTTCTATTTAGAATTTTCCCCATTTTTGCCATACATTTTCTTTCTGTGTCTGTATTTTCCTCTTGTCAACCGCCATTACATGTTTGGGGGCTTTCTATTATCTTGGGGTTCTGCTCCGGGGGGAGATCTTTCAATTTCATCTTTAGGTGTAGTTAGTTTTCTCAGGGTGTGCAGGGGTCTAGGGCCAACGAGGAACGCCCACCGCCTCTATTTTGGGGGTTATCAGGGGACTGCAATCTCATAGATTCCAACTGCTCTGGTGATTTTCCTTTTGCCTGCACTCCTCACACCGAAACATAACAGACACCGGCCATAAAATTGTATGGGACTCACAAAAAGGGAAAAAATATTTTGAAGGGAAAAAAGTTTTTCAAGAATTTTTCTGTTTGTTGCATTTTTTTTTTTTTTTTCCCCTGTACTCTGGGCTGGGGGGGATCTTTTCCCCAAAGGAGTTTGCACAGTTGTCTGGGCCCTGGGACACTTGCCACGAGTTCAGAGTATTGCGCATCTTTCAGGTTCCGTTTTGGAACCAGGCCCCAGCCAATTTGTTTTTAGGGGATCGAGCTAATTTTAGAATTTTAAAAAAATTTAAATTTTTTCTTGCCTTTAAAAACAAGTCCTCAGGGGAAAGCAGCGCAGCGGGTTAAATTGTATCTTCCCTGCCCGGGGATCCTCAGGGTTGGGGTTTTTCCCGACACCTGGGGACCTTTTTGAGTGATGTTGATGCATTTTTCGGGTTTGGGTTATTGACGATGACCTAATGTCACTGATCAAGCGAAAAACCCGTGGCATTAAATCAGGGGGTTGAGACGCTGAGTTATACTGTCAGAGATTTCCCTAGGGGGGGCGTCCGACCAAATGGAATGACGACCTTTGGCGGCCCTTTTTCCGGGAAGGGCTGTCGGGTAATGTAAAGGATGTAATGTGGGATTTCCCCCTCCCCCCGGTCTCAAAGAAACTATGTCAATGCGATTCAAATTGCAGACTTTTCGGAGCGGAGAAGTATCGGGATGGGTTGCCTTGTGAGCCAGGGTGAGCCCATGCGTGTGAGGGGGGTGTCTGGGGCACAGGTCATATTTCAAAGCCAATGGTTAAGTTTCCTTGGGATGCCCCATGCTATTTCATCTGCCCTAAGCGGGAAAAATTTTTTCACGCCGTTGCTTGGGGATGTTCAATAAGTTTTTATTAACTGCACCTATAGCCTCGTCCCATTTTCTGCTCAGGCTTTTTTTGATTCGGGCACATTAACCTGATGGATTAAGATTTTGCTAAACTTTTGGGTTTTTCCCGATCCCCTACAGAAGTCTTTCCTTTTTCTGGGGGGCGATTCAACCCCTTTGGCTGAAAAAACCCCAGTTTCTACCGGTATAATGAGGGGGTTTAAACCTGATCACCAGGGGTGTGCAAATTTTTTTTCTATATAATCGCATGACATTTTAAATGCTGGTTTCCCTTGGTTACTCTCAAACCGTTTTTGGGGTTGAAATCTGTGTCGTAACCATTGGGGGTGCCAATGTGTTAAAACCCCAAAACCCTGTTTTTTTTTGCCCCCCCCCAGGCGAGATTTCCTGACTTTTTTTTTTGATTTTTTTTGATTGTTTAGCGAAAGTAAATCTGCATCCTTACCTCCCCATAGGGCTAGCGCCTATTTAATAGTGCCGGGGGGTTTAAATTCCCTAAAGGTGCCTTTTAACTTGCGTACCTACATGACCTAGGGTCATAACAAGAATCATTTGGGAAGGCATATCAACCACCTCTTCACCCTAAAGGGGCCCTTTTCTTGGGCCCAAAAAAGATGGTTCATAAGGCCCTTATTTATTATCGTCTCTTTAACAATATTTTTGGGAAAAAACAATACCCGACCCTTGATTTCGACCTGTTTTTTTTTTTAGGGAAAAACGCTACTTGGTTTTACCAACTGACCCAGGGGGGGGAAAAACCTTATTTGCATTAAGACGGGAAATGGAAGACGGCATTTAACACCCCTGAAGGGCTTTTTGAGTACCTTGATCCCTTTGGGCTCCAATGCTCCTTCCGTCTTCCACCCTTCAGAATGACATTTTGGATTTTGTGAAAATTTTTCGATTTTTAAAATTTGGATATATCAAATTTTTTTAATGACGGGGTCTCTGTGAAAAAAAGTTCGAAAATGTATCCCGATTTTGGAGAGAATCCTCTGTATGGAAGGATCAAAGTTTCCTTTTTGGCTCAGAAACTCATTTCTTGGATTTATTTTGCCCCCTCTGTTATTGAAAGGACCCGCAAGGTTTAGGGGACGTGATTGGGGCCAAACCCACTTCATTAAAGGGTCTTCGAGAATTTTTGGGGTTTTTTCCCAATTTTTATCGAATTTTTGGGAATTTCTCGGGAAATTTTAAACCATTAACTGATTTTACCAGAAAGGTTCGATGTGGGAATTGGCCTCCGAGGGAGTCTCTGCGTTTCAGGGAAATTAAGCAGAGATTCACTTCGCCCTGTTCTACGGCAGCCGATTTTCTCTCCATTTCAGTGGAGGGTTATGCCCCCTGAAATTGGGGGAGTGCCTTTTGGGGCCCAAAAAATCCAAGACCTCTAAAAGTACCCCGTCCTTTTTCTCCGAAAATTTTCTCCCACTGAACGTAAAAATGACTGGGAAACGGGATTTAGGCCATGAAAAAGGGGCTTTTGAAGAGTGAGACATGGGTGGAGGGGGCCAAAAATCAGGTGGGGGTCCTTACGGACCTAAGAATCTGGGCTACTGGGTCTGCCAAACACTCAATCCAGACAGGCCAGGGCCTTGTTTTTTACACGTTTTAAATTTTGTGGTTTCCTTTTCCCTTTCCCGGCACAAAAAAAAAGTTAAGGCGGATGCCCTCTCGAGGATTTCCTTCGGGCTTCCTGACTACTATCCCCGTTTTTTTTGAAGGGGGGTTAGTT
>JARQOD010013754.1:0-7500 GCA_033576555.1 Oophaga sylvatica
ACTCTCAGGTGTCTTCATCAGGCTAAGAGTAAAGCCAAAAATGAAGAATCACATATTTCATACACACAACAGGACACAGGAATAGCTAAGACAAGTGAGGGAGGGACAAGTGAGGGGAGACCGGCAACAAAAAGGAGAACAAGGATGAATTATCAGCGCCACACAATCACAGATAAATTAATGAATTTACCTGTGGCAAAAGACTTTTGTATGCCCGGTCATAGCATCATGGATATGGAATTACTGGTATTAAAATATAACTTCAAATATGAGAAACGTACAAAGGTTTCAGAATATAAGCTCATCATGACCTTTGACACTGTTAGTGATGGAATGAATAGATCACATGGATTTATGTCATTCTATATCAATTAAGGAATCTGCGTCTATGCCCTTGCAGGGTCATGAAAACCCAAAAAAATACGCCAATGAGAGGGCAATCAAACTTTCTATCCTTATCTAGGAACTGTTCCAATATTTATGTTCATCCCTGTGAGATAATGACAGTTCTGATACACGTCACTTACTTGTCTTACCTATTGCACTATTCCTGTGTCCTGTTGTGTATAGAAATATGTGATGCTTAATTTTTTTAGTTAGTCTTTCCCTGATGAAGAGACGTGAGTAGCCTTGAAAGCTTGCAATTTGTTTCCATCTTTTCAGTTATCCATTAAAAGGTATCAACCACTGCTGACTCTGAAGTCTAAATATTTTTCTATCTACTGGCTAACACGGTACAAAGATACACATGTTTTCTAATTTCAAGAAGGAAAAATAAAGAAAATACAAATATAAACGCATATATGCACATGCCAAAAATAAATGGAACAACACAACACCCAAAAAATTGGTAACAAAATATAGTGTTGTAAATTTAAGAATAAAAGTCCATTTTTTTTTTTATGAATAATGCTTAAGGAACGCTATGTTAAACCATAACATAGTGAAGACAATGGATTTTGTAATAGTCACTCATCATCATCATCGCAAATTTTATGTGACAGTCACAGACATTTCAATTATTTAAGTTCATAAAATCGTAACTTTCTATAGCATGTATGACATGTCCAGCATGGACTCATCAATGTGATTGATGACACAATAATGTACAATAAAAAATAACCATTTAAAAAAACATTAGGCATTGTTTGTCACAATTTAAGTGTGTGCCTGCAAGTGTAGGTGAAACAAAGGCTACGGATAGCAAAGGTATATTCTATGTCTGTATCAGACAGTGGACAGCCTCTGATGGGTAATGCCGATGTTATACTGTACGTCAATAAAGTCTGCGGCTGAAATCATGCATTTTTTGCTTGTAGAGTGTTGAAGAGGGTAAAAGAATGTCTGGTTGCGCAAAGCTTTATCCGTCAACACTACCTTCCTACTGTCACGCGTAGGGTAGGGTAGCGTGTGGCAATTAGCTGACTATCAAATGTGAGGTTATGCTGCGTTATTGCGCACTAGGGACGCAAAAAAAAATACAGCAGTAATAATTTAATGTGTAATACTCCACCTATGACAAACCAAAAAATTACGTTCCCTCTTTAACAATGTACAAGACTAACAAGCCTAATGGTTGACGCTGACTTAATTGAGATACAGTATTACATCAACATTGTCCATGAGTAACTATGCACTGTGATACCTATATACCAGTATTAATTTATATCTCTTGTGGTTGTTTCAACAGCACTTGCAGGTATAACTACCTATTGTCAGTATGCATGATGCACTTTCTAGATGTAATAATTTATTATTGGACATTATTACCATGTTTACATGCTGGCCATTTCATATATGGTGTTTGAAGTTACAGTTGGCATCAGTATGTGTATTTTATAATGTCTGTCATAAATAAAACTCGTGATGATGATGATGAGGATTTAATGATTCGTACATCCATTGACTGCATTATCTTACAGGTACAGATAAAGTTCCTTAAAAAGCATTAATTCATAAGTCTGAAATGTACTTTTATGCATTAATTTCAAAATGTGAAGAGTAGACTATGTTTTATTTTTTGTTACCATTTCTAATAGACATGTGCAGATATGCGCTGTGATGACAAATTATTATTTGTCCATATTTGTCATAAAAATTTATCATTCTAGGCCTGCAAAACTTCACAATTTCATGTTTTCAGCATAACAAGCAGGGTGACGGCTCTTCCCTATTTGGAGCATGTTGGTCATGTGTTTTTCTGTCCATGTGTCGGGAACAGGAGACTTCTTGCCGTTGACACAGCAGGGGAACAGCTGGCGTTACTGAACCCCACTAACAGTAGAGCTTGTGTTTTGTTCTGTGGACACGACACTTCTGAGCAGCAACTGGCAGTGTTGGAGCCCAGGGAGTAGAGTTCAGGTGGTAGAAAGATGAACATAACAGGAGACATGGATAACGTTGCGAACCAGTTATTTAATCTGAAAACGGACAGACAAATTCTGGCGAGATCCATGCCTTGTTCATTTTCAGAAAAGTAAGCCGGTCTACATTATCGGAGGATAGTCGCATGCGACGGTCTGTTAGTACACCACCTGCAGCACTAAAGACGCGCTCCGATAATACACTGGCAGCAGGGCAAGCCAGCACCTCCAATGCATACTGGCTAAGCTCTGGCCATGTATCCAGCTTAGAGACCCAAAACTTGAATGGGGAAGAGCCATCTGGGAGTACACTGAGAGGCAAAGCCAAGTAGTCTGTCACCATCTGACGGATACGTTGCCTCCCGCTGACTGGAGCCCTCTCGGATGGTGTAGACATTTGTGGCGCTGCCACAAAACTTTGCCACATTTTTAACATACTGGTCTTTCCCTGTGCAGAGGCACTGCGTGTGCTCCCTCTTGTTGCAGAGCTCTCTACACTGCCTCGACGCACAGAGCTGCTTTGTAAAGCAGTAGCAGCAGCAGTGCTCTCAGCAGTAAGGTAGAACATTAGGGATTGCACCAGTGTGTCTTGGTACTCCCGCATTTTACGCTCCCGGTTCAACGGTGTGATGAGGCTTTTGACGTTGTCCCGGTAGCGAGGGTCTAGGAGGGTGTACACCCAATAATCAGACGTCGTGAGAATGTGGGCGATGCGGCGGTCGTTTCTTAGGCACTGCAGCATGAAATCAACCATGTGCTGCAGACTCCCAACTGGCAAAGAAAAGCTGTCCTCTGCAAGAGGCGTTATCTCTGCCTGCTCTGCATCACCCCACCCTCGCTCTACATACTGACTAGAGCGTTGTGTACCTCCCTCTGGAGCGATGTCTTCCTCCTCCATTGACTCCTCCTCCTCATCCTCCTCACAAAGTGAGCCCTGCCCAGCCCTTTGTGAGGAACCACGTTGCGCTGACTTTCCAGAAGGTGATGGAATTTGTGACTCCTCATCCTCCACCTCTTCCAAAACCTCATCCCTTATTGCTTGCAGTGTTTTTTGAAGCAGGCAGATAAGGGGGACAGTCAGGCTGACTAGTGCATCATCTGCACTCGCCATCCGCGTTGACTCATCAAACGCACGCAAAACGTGGCACATGTCCTTCATAGTGGCCCACTCATTAATGGTGAAGTGTGAACGGCGCAAATTGCGTGTTGATTGCGCCTGATGCAGCTGATACTCCATAACTGCTGGCTGCTGCTCACACAACCGCTCCAACATATGTAACGTTGAATTCCACCTGGTGGATACGTCACATATGATGCGATGTTCAGGAAGGCGCAATCTGCGTTGCAGAGCTGCAATGCGCGATCTGGCCATGCTGGAACGTCGCAAGTGAGCGCACTCTAGGCGGACCTTGTGCATCAAGATCCGGATAGTCCCTCAAAAAACTCTGCACGACCAAGTTGAGCACATGTGCCAGACATGGTATGTGAGTGAGGTTGCCAAGGCCCAGAGCTGCCACCAGATTTCGGCCATTGTCACACACTACCAAGCCTGGCTGGAGATTCGCTGGCAAAAACCACACGTCGCTCTCCTGCTTGATGGCATTCCAGACCTCCTGCGCTGTGTGGCTTCGATTCCCCATGGGAATTAATTTCAGAACGGCCTGTTGCCGTTTGGCCACGGCTGTGCTCATATCGGTCGCATCAGGTAAGCGTCCACGGGTCCATGTGGAGGTAGACCGTGACGGCTCCTGCAGCGATGATTCTGAGGAACTGGAGTAGGAGGAGGAGTCAATGTGGACAGACTTGATTCCGGCAATCCTTGGAGTTGGCAGAACACGTACAGCGCCACTCGCAAGATCTGTACCCGGCTCCACAACATTCACCCAATGGGCAGTGAGTGAAAGGTATCGTCCCTGGCCATGGGTACTGGTCCACGCATCGGTGGTCAGGTGGACCTTGCTACTGACGGCGTTTAGTAGCGCATGTTTAATTTTTGCCTCAACATGCTTTTGCAGACCAGGGACGGCTTGCCTGCTGAAATAAAATCGGCTGGGCACATTGTATTGTGGGACTGCCAATGCCATTAATTCACGGAAACTGTCAGTCTCCACCAGCCTGAATGACAGCATTTCAAGGGACAGGAGTTTTGCAATGCCAGCATTCAGAGCCTGTGCTCGTGGATGGTTTGCCGAGTATGGCCGTCTTTTATCCCATGCCTGTGCTACCGATGGCTGTTTTGTGGCCTGGGTGTGTGATATGACAGGGAACTTGCAGCTGTGGGTGGAATAACACTGTGTCTCTGGACAACAGTGACAGAGGTTCTTCCATGGCGATCCTTTGAGGAAGCCGAACCAGCTGTGTGTGAACTGGAGGAAGAGGCTCCAACAGGAGCTGAAGATGTAGGTGCTGCTGTAGGTTGGCCTACATCTCCAGTGTGTCTTTGTAACTCAACAAAGTGCTTTGACCGCACATGTTTCCACATATTTGTTGTATTAAGGTTACTGACACTTTTACCTCTTTTAATTTTTTGATTACACAGCTTGCATTTTACATAGCAAATATCATCTGCAACTGTATCAAAAAAGGACCACGCAGAGCAAGTCCTGGGAGCGCCCGGTTTGGCTGTTGGAAGAGAACTGCTCCGAACGGGTGCCAAACTGGAGGCTACAGGCAAGCGAGTCTGCAGCCTACCTCTCCCTACTGTTTGGACCGTTGGTGCAATCTCTTCCTCAGAGCTGCTCCCACCACCTTCCTGTTCCTCACGCCATGTTGGGTCTTGGACCTCATCATCTCCACCACTACCCTCTTCCAACACCTGCTGTTGTTGGGTGGTCTGGCCAGCACCATGCTCAACAGAAACTGGCAACTGAGTCTCATCATCATCAGATGCGTTCTGCGGTGTGCTGACCATCGGCACTGGCTCACCCGCCTCTTCAGATTCAGAGAGACACAGCTGTTGCGCATCACTGCATACTGCCTCTTCTTCACATTCCAGAATGCTGCTTGGCTGGGCCCCTGTTTCCAAGCCAACAGATTCTGAGAACAGAAGCAGAGACTCAGCTGGCTCCTGTACAGAGCTCTCTGACTGCCTGGGCAATTTGGCAGGCGGTGAAGAGACTGATGGTTGTTCAACAGTGCTGTGGTCCTGAGAGGAGGTGGAAGCTATTGAAGTCGATGCATTGGCTGCCATCCAACCAACAACGGCTTCAATTTGTTCTTCACGCAGCAGGGGGGTACGCTGAGCTCCTACAAAAGTGCGCATAAAGGAACGCTCACGGGGAAAACTGGTGGATGCTGTGTCACTGGGTGCGGCAGCAGCCACAGAATCCCCACGTCCTCTCCCTGCTGCAAATCCACGGCCTCGACCACGACCACGTGCCTTACTCACTGACTTCTTCATCTTGGTAGATTGATAAAGAAAGTCAGAAAAGTTAAGGCCTAAGTGTGGTTATTCCTCACAGACTACAGTGAACCCTGCAGACAACTGTTCAGTATCTGTGAAAGGCCCCTTTGTGTACTTCTATAGTGTTTGCAACCAATGTATTGTATACGGATGGAAGCGCGTCACACTAATAGATTAGATTTTTTTCCACTAAAATGGAGCAGCACCAATTAGAGAAAAATGTGAAGGATGAGGCAGTGACACACGCTCAGCAGACTACAACCGGCAGTGGTTGAAGTACAAACTGGAGCGTAATCTGCACTCACAAAATGAAAAGCTCACAGACTACAGTGAACACTGAAACACAACTATTCACTACTATCTGTGAAAAGCTCCTTTGTGTACTTCTATAGTGTTTGCAACCAATGTATTGTATACGGATGGAAGCGCGTCACACTAATAGATTAGATTTTTTTCCACTAAAATGGAGCAGCACCAATTAGAGAAAAATGTGAAGGATGAGGCAGTGACACACGCTCAGCAGACTACAACCGGCAGTGGTTGAAGTACAAACTGGAGCGTAATCTGCACTCACAAAATGAAAAGCTCACAGACTACAGTGAACACTGAAACACAACTATTCACTACTATCTGTGAAAAGCTCCTTTGTGTACTTCTATAGTGTTTGCAACCAATGTATTGTATACGGATGGAAGCGCGTCACACTAATAGATTAGATTTTTTTCCACTAAAATGGAGCAGCACCAATTAAAGAAAAATGTGAAGGATGAGGCAGTGACACACGCTCAGCAGACTACAACCGGCAGTGGTTGAAGTACAAACTGGAGCGTAATCTGCACTCACAAAATGAAAAGCTCACAGACTACAGTGAACACTGAAACACAACTATTCACTACTATCTGTGAAAAGCTCCTTTGTGTACTTCTATAGTGTTTGCAACCAATGTATTGTATACGGATGGAAGCGCGTCACACTAATAGATTAGATTTTTTTCCACTAAAATGGAGCAGCACCAATTAGAGAAAAATGTGAAGGATGAGGCAGTGACACATGCTCAGCAGACTACAACCGGCAGTGGTTGAAGTACAAACTGGAGCGTAATCTGCACTCACAAAATGAAAAGCTCACAGACTACAGTGAACACTGAAACACAACTATTCACTACTATCTGTGAAAAGCTCCTTTGTGTACTTCTATAGTGTTTGCAACCAATGTATTGTATACGGATGGAAGCGCGTCACACTAATAGATTAGATTTTTTTCCACTAAAATGGAGCAGCACCAATTAGAGAAAAATGTGAAGGATGAGGCAGTGACACACGCTCAGCAGACTACAACCAGCAGTGGTTGAAGAACTAACTGGAGCGTGATCTGCACTCAAAAAATCAAAACCTCACAGACTGCAGTGAACACTGAAACACAACTATTCACTATCTGTGAAAAGCTCCTTTGTGTACTTCTATAGTGTTTGCAACCAATGTATTGTATACGGATGGAAGCGCGTCACACTAATAGATTAGATTTTTTTCCACTAAAATGGAGCAGCACCAATTAGAGAAAAATGTGAAGGATGAGGCAGTGACACACGCTCAGCAGACTACAACCGGCAGTGGTTGAAGTACAAACTGGAGCGTAATCTGCACTCACAAAATGAAAAGCTCACAGACTACAGTGAACACTGAAACACAACTATTCACTACTATCTGTGAAAAGCTCCTTTGTGTACTTCTATAG
>JARQOD010013754.1:12500-13927 GCA_033576555.1 Oophaga sylvatica
ATTGTCATTATTAGCAGCTCTCAGGATTCTCTGGCTCTTCCTTGAAGGATGATGTGAACGGCCTCCTTGGAGTTAAGTAACGTAGAAGACATAAATGGGTTAATCATTACATAATGGCCTGAAAATGAGGGAAGGTTCTGGACCAAGGTGACCAAGGCAGGACACAATGGTTGACGCCCTAGGTCAGTAGTCGTGAAGGCTCCAAGATGTGACCACCAGAGTAGAGAAGTCATAGCCTGAGAAGGTGGAGGCGATTCCACCATTTTGACCTCCAATCATGATCCAGTTTTCATGTTTTTGTATGGTTGGTTGTGACACTACACCCTCATGGAGTTATCCTCATGAAGGTCACAATGGGGGGACTGATGGCTGGGATATGAAAACCAGTGAGTAATGGTTCTAGGTACCGATGGGGTAGAACATTTATAGATGGAAAACACCTCTAACTCATCTCATGTTTCTTTGTGGGTAGTAGGTATTGTGATATCTATCTAACCGAAAAATAAAGAATAAAGTCTATCTATCCATAGAATAAAGAATAAAGTCTATCTATCCAAAGAATAAAGTCTATCTATCCGAAGAATAAAGTCTATCTATCCAAAGAATAAAGTCTATCTATCCGAAGAATAAAGTCTATCTATCCGAAGAATAAAGTCTATCTATCCGAAGAATAAAGTCTATCTATCCGAAGAATAAAGTCTATCTGAAGAATAAAGTGAAAATTACTGGACTTTATCAACCCAAGGGGAAACATTTTGCTTCCTGGTGTGAACCTTTCCCTAGCCTACCGATGGGGCAATATGGGCTTTGATGAGGGCGATTCAGAACCACCCGTTACATGATTTATTGGTACAATTCTGAAAAGATATAAGTGCTCCATCAATGGTTAAATCTGTGCCCTCTTTTATTATATTTGACTTTTTTTATTATTATTATTTTTTCCCTTGCCAGAAAGTGTTGTATCACTCAGAGGGAGAAAACGGCATGTGATTCTATTGTACAATTTTACTTTTCCACTTTTCTGTATTTTGCAATAGTGGAATACCCAGAGAACGCTGTTTAATAGGATCTGAGAAAAGTCAGGCTTCATTATCATTCCTTGCTGATAAAAATGGGTGCAAATATTGGGTGTGGATATGATCCCCAATTAGTCAATGAGGACAGGGATATTGGGGTTACCTGCGCAGACTGCACCATCTGTTCTCTAATCTGGGAATCTAGAAAACATCAAGTTAGAACGAGGAGAGGGAAGGTATAATGACTTATTTAGATGCTGCCGTCATGTCACGTTTTTTTACCGCAAAACCACATCACAATGGAGCGGTTCTGCTGCAGGTTTACAAAAAATATGGCTAAAAGTGGTAACTGCATTAAAAATTGAGTTGATCACAATGTCTGAATAAATCCTTAAAGAGGACTTGTCACCG
>JARQOD010013755.1:0-13924 GCA_033576555.1 Oophaga sylvatica
CCTGCACTTCTTTGGGGGCCTTCAGGGTCCCCTCCGGGGGCTTCTGCCCTCTCAGTTTAGTTCAGCCACTGAGTTTTGTTCTTTTGCTTTTTCCAGTTTTTTCAGTGGCTGCTGTTTTTATTTTGTTACACCAGAGAGCTAATTTAGGTGGTAGAGGTCGTGTGATCTCAGGTGATTTTGAAATTAGTAGAGTTGGTGCTTTTCAGGGTTTTCTGGGATTGCAGTAAGTACCCTTCCTATCCTTTTCTATTTAGATAGTTTGGGCCCCAGCGTTTGCTCATACTATTTTCTTTCTGTGTCAGTATTTCCTCTTGTCTAACCGCCATTACATGTTTGGGGGCTTTCTGTTATCTTTGGGGTTCTGCTCCGGGGCAGATAGCTTTCCTATTTCTATCTTTAGGTGTAGTTAGTTTCTCAGGCTGTGACGAGGCGTCTAGGACCTACGTAGGAACGCTCCACGGCTGCCTCTAGTTGTGGTGGTTAGTCAGGGTACTGCAATCTCATAGATTCCAACTGCTCTGGTGTATTGCCTTTTTACCTGCACTCCTCAGCTGCCGAAACATAACAATTCTGTATATGCTTTTTTTATTGCCCAGATGTAGTACTTTGCATTTTTCCCGATAAAAACCATTCTGTTAGTTGCTGCCCACTGCTCCAGTTTATGTATATCTTTTTGAATCCTCTCTCTCTCTTCTCTAGTATTAGCTACCCCTCCTAGCTTTGTGTCATCAGCAAATTTAATCAGTTTACCCTCAATTCCTTCATCTAAATCATTGATAAAGATGTTGAACAATACAGGGCCCAAGACAAAGCCCTGTGGTACCCCACTTGAGACATTCTTCCAACTGGATGTGCAGCCATTTACGACCACTCTTTGGGTCCGATCACTAAGCCAGTTATGAATCCACCTAACAGTTGCCTTGTCCATTCCATACTTAGTCATTTTTTTCAATAAGAATGGTGTGAGATACTTTGTCAAATGCTTTGCTGAAGTCAAGATATACTATATCTACACCATTTCCCTGATCCACCCAGTCAGTGATTCTCTCATAGAAGGAAATTAAGTTAGTCTGACATGACTTATTAGTTACAAACCCATGCTGACTCTGTTTAATCACGTCATTCTTATCCAGGTACTTACATACATATTGTTTAATGATTTGTTCAAAGATCTTTCCTGGTGTAGATGTCAGACTCCCCGGCCTGTAGTTCCCTGGGTCCACCTTCTTCCCCCTTTTGAAGATAGGAACAACATTTGCTCTTCTCCAGTCTTCTGGGACTTCTGTTCTTCAAGAATTTCAAAGATTATGGAGAGTGGTTCAAGAATTTCTTCTGCTATCTCCTTCAGTACTCTGGGGTGTAATTCATCTGGACCTGGAGACTTGAATTCATTTAGGTTAGCTAAGTGTTTCCTCACTGTCTTTCTGTTTATAGATATCCTGGATTCTTCTAGTCCCTTAATAGGACAGTGAAGATCAGTTGATGTTACATTTTCTTTCTGAGAGAAAACAGATGCAGAATAGGAATTTAAAAGTTCGACCTTCTCAACATCCTGACTTACCATTTCATTATTTTCATCCTGTAAAAATCCTATAGCATCTTTGACTCTTCTTTTACTTTTGACATATCCCCAAAATCCTTTTTTATTGCTTTTGATGTCTCTTGCAAGCCTTAATTCATTGTCAGCTTTAGATAATCTGATTTGTGCCCTGCAGGTTCTGCAGACGGCATTATATTCTTCTTTAGATATGCCTTCCTCTTTCCATTTGATAAACATTTATTTCTTCCTTTTTAGCATGTGATTAAGTTCTATGTTCATCCATCCTGGTTTCCTTAAATGCTTCCTATTCTTCTCTCTTTTTGGAATTGTTAACGATTGTGCTTTGAGAATCTCATTTTTCAAGATTTCCCATCCTTCCTGGACATTTTTGTCCTTAAGGATATCCAGCCATTGGATCCCTCCAATTCTCTTTCTGAGTCCCTTAAAATAGCTGGGCTCCAGAGGCAATCTAGGTTCAGCGGGACTGGGGAGAGGATCTCCAGTGGTTTTTGTCCTGAGGAGGAAAGACTGAACCTATGTTGCTAAGAGCAGGCAGCTCCCCGCAAAAGTATGGAAAGTGTTACAGCATTTTGTTTTTTTTCCCGTTTTGCCCGAAGGGATGTTTACTTTTTCCTTCATGTTGGTTTATGCCGCCATACAATAAACAAATGTTTTAAAGAGACAGTGTCTCTGTTTTCTACCTCCATGTACCACTGAGTGAGTTGAATTGCCACAGTGGTGCCGGCGAGGTGGCAACAGTGAGGGTGGTGCTGCTGTGGATGGTGACGGTGTGGATGCCGGTCAGTGTGTCTCAGTTTGTACCTTCCACCAGCACTGTTCACTTTCTCCCGAAGAATACACCATAGAGCAGCACCTTTTCCTACACTTTTTAGCTTGTGTGTAGATGAGCTTCGAGGGTCCTTCACGGTGGGCACACAGAGGTCAAACATTTCTAGGAAACCATAATTTAATATTGATGTATTCATATATACAAGTGAGAAATTTACATGTGAAAGAAAATTAGATTTGAAACCATAGAAATAGAACACTCGTCATCTTCACTGCTGCAAATCCAGAGACTTCATGTCCAACAGAGCCCGAAAAATAGAAGTGTCCCTTCTAAATCTGAGGGACAATGCAAAAATTCTCCACCAAAAAGTGCTGCCCCCCTGGACCAGAAAAAAGTCTGAATACAGCAAATAAAATGACAGGGACTCAATCTGTCAGAAGAAAAACCTGGACCAGTCGCATCTGTTGGGACAGAAGAAATTCTGCAACGTCTCAAGGAACAAAACAAAAGGACAAAAGTGAAGGAACTGAAGAAAACATGCACTACACTAATCGTATCCAAAACCGAGTGGAAAAGGGCCGACCTCTGTACAACCCCAAAGGAAGAAGTCCTCACTTCTAAGAGGCCACAGTCCGAGTATCTGCCAGGACACAAGTGACTAAAAAGAAAAGTCCTGAGCTCTTCATCATTCATCCTCCTCCAGCTCCTGTGCGACCACCGCTGTTTCTCCCTGCGAGCAGTCACTGAAGAAGCGCAGCAGCGTGCTGTACAGGTGGAAGCGATTCTTCTCTGACATGATTTGGTGACCTTCATCAGGATAAATCTGCCGAAGAAAAGCCAGATGATCAGAGTAGTGTGATGACCGAGCAAGACAGTGCTGCAAGACCCAATCGCGAAGCCGTGCAGGTAAACCAAGGGCGAAACCGTGCAGCTAAACCCAAGGGCGAAGCCGTGCAGCTAAACCCAAGGGCGAAACCGTGCAGCTAAACCCAAGGGCGAAACCGTGCAGCTAAACCCAAGGGCGAAACCGTGCAGCTAAACCCAAGGGCGAAACCGTGCAGCTAAAAAACCAAGGGCGAAGCCGTGCAGCTAAACCCAAGGGCGAAGCCGTGCAGCTAAACCCAAGGGCGAAGCCGTGCAGCTAAACCCAAGGGCGAAACCGTGCAGCTAAACCCAAGGGCGAAACCGTGCAGCTAAACCCAAGGGCGAAACCGTGCAGCTAAACCAAGGGCGAAGCCGTGCAGCTAAACCCAAGGGCGAAACCGTGCAGCTAAACCCAAGGGCGAAGCCGTGCAGCTAAACCAAGGGCGAAACCGTGCAGCTAAACCCAAGGGCGAAACCGTGCAGCTAAACCAAGGGTGAAACCGTGCAGCTAAACCCAAGGGCGAAACCGTGCAGCTAAACTCAAGGGCGAAGCCGTGCAGCTAAACCCAAGGGCGAAGCCGTGCAGCTAAACCCAAGGGCGAAGCCGTGCAGCTAAACCCAAGGGCGAAACCGTGCAGCTAAACCCAAGGGCGAAACCGTGCAGCTAAACCCAAGGGCGAAAACCGTGGCAGCTAAACCCAAGGGCGAAGCCGTGCAGCTAAACCCAAGGGCAAAACCGTGCAGCTAAATCCAAGGGCGAAGCCGTGCAGCTAAACCCAAGGGCGAAACCGTGCAGCTAAACCCAAGGGCGAAAACCGTGCAGCTAAATCCAAGGGCAAAACCGTGCAGCTAAACTCAAGGGCGAAAGCCGTGCAGCTAAACCCAAGGGCGAAGCCGTGCAGCTAAACCCAAGGGCGAAACCGTGCAGCTAAACCCAAGGGCGAAACCGTGCAGCTAAACCAAGGGCGAAACCGTGCAGCTAAACCCAAGGGCGAAGACCGTGCAGCTAAACCCAAGGGCAAAACCGTGCAGCTAAATCCAAGGGCGAAGCCGTGCAGCTAAACCCAAGGGCGAAAACCGTGCAGCTAAATCCAAGGGCAAAACCGTGCAGCTAAACTCAAGGGCGAAGCCGTGCAGCTAAACCCAAGGGCGAAGCCGTGCAGCTAAACCCAAGGGCGAAACCGTGCAGCTAAACCCAAGGGCGAAGCCGTGCAGCTAAACCCAAGGGCGAAGCCGTGCAGCTAAACCCAAGGGCGAAACCGTGCAGCTAAACCCAAGGGCGAAACCGTGCAGCTAAACCCAAGGGCGAAGCCGTGCAGCTAAACCCAAGGGCGAAGCCGTGCAGCTAAACCCAAGGGCGAAACCGTGCAGCTAAACCCAAGGGCGAAACCGTGCAGCTAAACCCAAGGGCGAAACCGTGCAGCTAAACCCAAGGGCGAAGCAGTGCAGCTAAACCCAAGGGCGAAGCCGTGCAGCTAAACCCAAGGGCGAAGCCGTGCAGCTAAACCCAAGGGCGAAACCGTGCAGCTAAACCAAGGGCGAAACCGTGCAGCTAAACCCAAGGCGAAAACGTGCAGCTAAACCCAAGGGCGAAACCGTGCAGCTAATCCAAGGGCGAAGCCGTGCAGCTAAACTCAAGGGTGAAACCGTGCAGGCATCTCTGTCCTCATCTACATCCATAGACATTAATATGGAGAAAGTATGTGCCCCCCACTTCCACCTCCGGGGGCTTCTCTGTCCTCATCTCATCCATAGACATTAATATGGAGAAAGTATGTGCCTCCCCACATCCTCCTCCGGGGGCTTCTCTGTCCTCATCTACATCCATAGACATTAATATGGAGAAAGTATGTGCCCCCCACATCCTCCTCCGGGGGCTTCTCTGTCCTCATCTACATCCATAGACATTAATATGGAGAAAGTATGTGCCCCCCACATCCTCCTCCGGGGGCTTCTCTGTCCTCATCTGCATCCATAGACATTAATATGAGGAAAGTATGTGCCCCCCACATCCTCCTCCGGGGGCTTCTCTGTCCTCATCTACATCCATAGACATTAATATGGAGAAAGTATGTGCTCCCCACATCCTCCTCCGGGGGCTTCTCTGTCCTCATCTACATCCATAGACATTAATATAGAGGAAAGTATGTGCCCCCCACATCCACCTCCGGGGTCTTCTCTGTCCTCATCTACATCCATAGACATTAATATGGAGAAAGTATGTGCTCCCCACATCCTCCTCCGGGGGCTTCTCTGTCCTCATCTACATCCATAGACATTAATATAGAGGAAAGTATGTGCCCCCCACATCCCCCTCCGGGGGCTTCTCTGTCCTCATCTACATCCATAGACATTAATATGGAGAAAGTATGTGCCCCCACATCCCCTCCGGGGGCTTCTCTGTCCTCATCTACATCCATGACATTAATATGGGAAATATGTGCCCCCCCATCCCCTCCGGGGCTTCTCTGTCCTCATCTACATCCATAGACATAATATGGGAAAGTATGTGCCCCCCACATCCCCTCCGGGGCTTCTCTGTCCTCATCTACATCCATGCATTAATATGGAAGTATGTGCCCCCACATCCCCTCCGGGGCTTCTCTGCCTCATCTACATCCATAACATTAATATGGAGAAATATGTGCCCCCACATCCCCTCCGGGGCTTCTCTTCCTCATCTACATCCATAGACATTAATATGGGGAAAGTATGTGCCCCCCACATCCACCTCCGGGGCTTCTCGTCCTCTCTACATCCATAGACATTAATATGGAGAAAGTATTGCCCCCCACTCCTCCTCCGGGGCTTCTCTGTCCTCATCTACATCCATAGACATTAATATGGGAAAGTATTGCCCCCCACATCCCCTCCGGGGCTTCTCTTCCTCATCTACATCCATAGACATTAATATGGAGAAAGTATGTGCCCCCACATCCACCTCCGGGGTCTCGTCCTCACATCCTAGACATTAAATGGAGAAAGATTCCCCCACATCCCTCGGGCTTCTCCCTCATCTACTCCATAGACATTAATAGAAATATGTGCCCCCCACATCCACCTCCGGGGCTTCCTGTCCATCTACATCCATAGACATTAATATGGAAAGTATTGCCCCCACATCCCCTCCGGGCTTCTCTGTCCTCATCTACATATAGACATAAATGGAAAATATTGCCCCCACATCCCCGGGCTCCTGTCCTCTCTCACCTAGCATTAATGGAAAATATGTGCCCACACCCTCGGGCTCTGTCCTCATCTACATCCATAGACATTAAGGAAAGTATTGCCCCCACATCCTCGGGGCTTCTCTGTCTCATCTACATCCAAACATTAATATGAGAAAGTATTGCCCCCACTCCCTCCGGCTTCTCTGTCCTCATCCATCCATAGAAAAATGGAAATATGCCCCCCTCCCCTCCGGCTTGTCCCCACATCCAACAAATGGAGTTTGCCCCCACATCCTCCGGTTCCTTCTCTCTACTCCATAGACATTAATAGAAAGTATGTGCCCCCACTCCCTCCGGGGCTTCTCTTCCTCACTACATCATAGACATTAATATGGGAAATATTGCCCCCACATCCCCCGGGCTTTTGCTATCTCTCCACATATGGAAGTTGCCCCACATCCACCGGGTTCTGTCCCACACATCCTACTTGAAGTATCCCACATCCACTCGGGCTTCTCGTCCTCATCTACATCCATAGACATTAATTGGAAAAGTAGTGCCCCCACATCCCCTCCGGGGCTTCTCTGTCCTCATCTACATCCATAGACATTAATATGGAGAAAGTATGTGCCCCCCACATCCACCTCCGGGGCTTCTCTGTCCTCATCTACATCCATAGACATTAATAGGAAAAGTATGTGCCCCCCACATCCTCCTCCGGGGCTTCTCTGTCCTCATCTACATCCATAGACATTAATATGGAAAGTATGTGCCCCCCACATCCACCTCCGGGGCTTCTCTGTCCTCATCTACATCCATAGACATTAATATGGAGAAAGTATGTGCCCCCCACATCCCCTCCGGGGCTTCTCTGTCCTCATCTACATCCATAGACATTAATATGGAGAAAGTATGTGCCCCCCACATCCCCTCCGGGGCTTCTCTGTCCTCATCTACATCCATAGACATTAATATGGAGAAAGTATGTGCCCCCCACATCCCCTCCGGGGCTTCTCTGTCCTCATCTACATCCATAGACATTAATATGAGAAAGTATGTGCCCCCACATCCACCTCCGGGGCTTCTCTGTCCTCATCTACATCCATAGACATTAATATGGAGAAAGTATGTGCCCCCCACATCCTCCTCCGGGGCTTCTCTGTCCTCATCTACATCCATAGACATTAATATGGAGAAAGTATGTGCCCCCCACATCCACCTCCGGGGCTTCTCTGTCCTCATCTACATCCATAGACATTAATATGGAGAAAGTATGTGCCCCCCACATCCTCCTCCGGGGCTTCTCTGTCCTCATCTACATCCATAGACATTAATATGGAGAAAGTATGTGCCCCCCACATCCACCTCCGGGGCTTCTCTGTCCTCATCTACATCCATAGACATTAATATGGAGAAAGTATGTGCCCCCCACATCCTCCCTCCGGGGCTTCTCTGTCCTCATCTACATCCATAGACATTAATATGGAGAAAGTATGTGCCCCCCACATCCCCTCCGGGGCTTCTCTGTCCTCATCTACATCCATAGACATTAATATGGAGAAAGTATGTGCCCCCCACATCCTCCTCCGGGGGCTTCTCTGTCCTCATCTACATCCATAGACATTAATATGGGAGAAAGTATGTGCCCCCCACATCCTCCTCCGGGGCTTCTCTGTCCTCATCTACATCCATAGACATTAATATGGAGAAGTATGTGCCCCCCACATCTCCTCCGGGGGCTTCTCTGTCCTCATCTACATCCATAGACATTAATATGGAGAAAGTATGTGCCCCCACATCCTCCTCCGGGGCTTCTCTGTCCTCATCTACATCCATAGACATTAATATGAGAAAGTATGTGCCCCCCACATCCTCCTCCGGGGCTTCTCTGTCCTCATCTACATCCATAGACATTAATATGGAGAAAGTATGTGCCCCCCACATCCACCTCCGGGGCTTCTCTGTCCTCATCTACATCCATAGACATTAATATGGAGAAAGTATGTGCCCCCCACATCCCCTCCGGGGCTTCTCTGTCCTCATCTACATCCATAGACATTAATATGGAGAAAGTATGTGCCCCCCACATCCACCTCCGGGGCTTCTCTGTCCTCATCTACATCCATAGACATTAATATGGAGAAAGTATGTGCCCCCCACATCCACCTCCGGGGCTTCTCTGTCCTCATCTACATCCATAGACATTAATATGGGAAAGTATGTGCCCCCCACATCCCCCTCCGGGGCTTCTCTGTCCTCATCTACATCCATAGACATTAATATGGAGAAAGTATGTGCCCCCCACATCCACCTCCGGGGGCTTCTCTGTCCTCATCTACATCCATAGACATTAATATGGAGAAAGTATGTGCCCCCCACATCCACCTCCGGGGCTTCTCTGTCCTCATCTACATCCATAGACATTAATATGGAGAAAGTATGTGCCCCCCCATCCACCTCCGGGGCTTCTCTGTCCTCATCTACATCCATAGACATTAATATGAGGAAAGTATGTGCCCCCCACATCCACCTCCGGGGCTTCTCTGTCCTCATCTACATCCATAGACATTAATATGGAAAAGTATGTGCCCCCCACATCCTCCTCCGGGCTTCTCTGTCCTCATCTACATCCATAGACATTAATATGGAGAAAGTATGTGCCCCCCACATCCCCTCCGGGGGCTTCTCTGTCCTCATCTACATCCATAGACATTAATATGGAGAAAGTATGTGCCCCCCCACATCCTCCTCCGGGGCTTCTCTGTCCTCATCTACATCCATAGACATTAATATGGAGAAAGTATGTGCCCCCCACATCCTCCTCCGGGGGCTTCTCTGTCCTCATCTACATCCATAGACATTAATATGGAGAAAGTATGTGCCCCCCACATCCTCCTCCGGGGCTTCTCTGTCCTCATCTACATCCATAGACATTAATATGGAGAAAGTATGTGCCCCCCACATCCTCCTCCGGGGCTTCTCTGTCCTCATCTACATCCATAGACATTAATATGGAGAAAGTATGTGCCCCCCACATCCACCTCCGGGGCTTCTCTGTCCTCATCTACATCCATAGACATTAATATGGAGAAAGTATGTGCCCCCCACATCCCCTCCGGGGCTTCTCTGTCCTCATCTACATCCATAGACATTAATATGGAGAAAGTATGTGCCCCCCACATCCACCTCCGGGGCTTCTCTGTCCTCATCTACATCCATAGACATTAATAGGAGAAAGTATGTGCCCCCCACATCCTCCTCCGGGGCTTCTCTTCCTCATCACATCCATAGACATTAATATGAGAAAGTATGTGCCCCCCACATCCACCTCCGGGCTTCTCTGTCCTCATCTACATCCATAGACATTAAATGGAGAAAGTATGTGCCCCCCACATCCACCTCCGGGCTTCTCTGTCCTCATCTACATCCATAGACATTAATATGGAGAAAGTATGTGCCCCCCACATCCTCCTCCGGGGCTTCTCTGTCCTCATCTACATCCATAGACATTAATATGAGAAAGTATGTGCCCCCCACATCCCCTCCGGGCTTCTCTGTCCTCATCTACATCCATAGACATTAATATGGAGAAAGTATGTGCCCCCCACATCCACCTCCGGGGCTTCTCTGTCCTCATCTACATCCATAGACATAATATGAGAAAGTATGTGCCCCCCACATCCCCTCCGGGGCTTCTCTGTCCTCATCTACATCCAAACATTAATATGGGAAAAGTATGTGCCCCCCACATCCTCCTCCGGGGCTTCTCTGTCCTCATCTACATCCATAGACATTAATATGGAGAAAGTATGCCCCCCACATCCACCTCCGGGCTTCTCTGTCCTCATCTACATCCATAGACATTAATATGGAGAAAGTATGCCCCCCACATCCACCTCCGGGGCTTCTCTGTCCTCATCTACATCCATAGACATTAATATGGAGAAAGTATGTGCCCCCCACATCCTCCTCCGGGGCTTCTCTGTCCTCATCTACATCCATAGACATTAATATGGAGAAAGTATGTGCCCCCCACATCCTCCTCCGGGGCTTCTCTGTCCTCATCTACATCCATAGACATTAATATGGAGAAAGTATGTGCCCCCCACATCCTCCTCCGGGGCTTCTCTGTCCTCATCTACATCCATAGACATTAATAAGGAGAAAGTATGTGCCCCCCACATCCCCTCCGGGGGCTTCTCTGTCCTCATCTACATCCATAGACATTAATATGGAGAAAGTAAGTGCCCCCCACATCCACCTCCGGGGGCTTCTCTAGTCCTCATCTACATCCATAGACATTAATATGGAGAAAGATGTGCCCCCCACATCCTCCTCCGGGGCTTCTCTGTCCTCATCTACATCCATAGACATTAATATGGAGAAAGTATGTGCCCCCCACATCCACCTCCGGGGCTTCTCTGTCCTCATCTACATCCATAGACATTAATATGGAAAAGTATGTGCCCCCACATCCTCCTCCGGGGGCTTCTCTGTCCTCATCTACATCCATAGACATTAATTGGGAAAGTATGTGCCCCCCACATCCTCCTCCGGGGGCTTCTCTGTCCTCATCACACATACATTAATATGGAGAAAGTATGTGCCCCCCATCCACCTCCGGGGGCTTCTCTGTCCTCATCTACATCCATAACATTAATAGGAAAGTATGTGCCCCCACATCCACCTCCGGGGGCTTCTCTGTCCTCATCTACATCCATAGACATTAATTGGAGAAAGTATGTGCCCCCACATCCCCTCCGGGGGCTTCTCTGTCCTCATCATCCATAGACATTAATATGGAGAAAGTATGTGCCCCCCACATCCTCCTCCGGGGGCTTCTCTGTCCTCATCATCCATAGACATTAATATGGGAAAGTATGTGCCCCCCATCCCCCCGGGGCTTCTCTGTCCTCTCTACATCCATAGACATTAATATGAGAAAGTATGGCCCCCATCCCCTCCGGCTTCTCGTCCTTCTCCTCTAGCATCATATGAAAGTAATTCCCGAAATACTGTGCCTCCCATCACTCTCTCTAGCATTATTGAAAATCCACACATCTATCGGAGGTTCTCTGTCCTCATCTACATCCATAGACATTAATATGGAGAAAGTATGTGCCCCCACATCCTCCTCCGGGGGCTTCTCTGTCCTCATCTACATCCATAACATTAATATGGAGAAAGTATGTGCCCCCACCCCCCCACATCCACCTCCGGGGGCTTCTCTGTCTCTCACTACATCCATAGACATTAATATGGAGGAAAGTATGTGCCCCCCACATCCTCCTCCGGGGGCTTCTCTGTCCTCATCTACATCCATAGACATTAATATGGAGAAAGTATGTGCCCCCACATCACCTCCTCCCGGGGCTTCTCTGTCCTCATCTACATCCATAGACATTAATATGGAGAAAAGTATGTGCCCCCCACATCCTCCTCCGGGGGCTTCTCTGTCTCATCTCTACATCCATAGACATTAATATGGAGAAAGTATGTGCCCCCCAATCCACCTCCGGGCTTCTCTGTCCTCATCTACATCCATAGACATTAATATGGAGAAAGTATGTGCCCCCCACATCCAAACAAAACCAAACAAAAAAACCAAAAAAAAAACAAAACAAAAAAAAAAAAACAACCCACCAAAAAACAAAACAAAACCAACAACAAAAAACAAAAACACAAAACAAAACCAAAACAAAAAACAAAAAACAACAACCAAAAACAAAAACCAACAAACAAAAAAAACAAAAACAAACAACAAAAAACAAAACAAACAAAAAAAAAACAACCAAAAAAACAAAAACAAACAACAAAAAAACCAAACAAAAAAAACAAAACACACCAAACAAAAAAAAAAACACAAAACAAACCAAAACAAAAAAAACAAAAAAACCAAACAAACAAAACAAAACACCAAACAAAAACAAACAACAAAAACCAAAAAAAAAACAAACAAACCCCAAACAAAACCAACCAAAAACCACAAAAAAAACCAAACAAAACAAAAAAAACAACAAAAACAACAAAAACAAAAACAACAAAAAACAAACAACCAACACACAAACAACAAACCACAAAAAAACCAAAAACCAACACCAAAACAAAACAAACAAACACAAAACAACCAAAAAAAACCCAAACAACCAACAACAACAACACAAACAACACAAAACAACAACAACCACACAAACAACACAAAAAACACAAACAACCAAACAAAAACCACCAAACAAACAACACCAACAAAACACCCCAACACAAACAAACACCAAAAAAACACAAAAAAAAACCAACCACAACCAAACAAACAACAAACCCAACAAAAACAAACCCAACCAACCACCCAACACCAAACAACCAACACCAAACAACAACCAAAAACCAACAAACACAAACAACCAAAACAAAACCACCAAACAAACCAAACAAACAAAAACCAAACAAACAAACAAAAAAACACAACACAAAAACACCAACACACAAAAAAAACAACAAAAACAACAACCAAAAACAAAAAACACAAACCACAACAACAAAAAAAACCACAAACACAAACAAACAACAACAAACCCAAACCAAAACACAAAACAACAAAAAAACCACAAACCACAAACACAAACCAACAAAAAAACCAACAAACAAACACAAAACACCAAACAACAACACAACCACCACCAAAACCAAAAAACAACAAAAAAAAAACAAACACCACAACCAACCAAAAACAAACAAAACCCAAAAAACAAAACCAAACACACCAACAAAAAAACACAAAACCACAACAAACAACAACACAAAAAAACCCAACCAAAACAAAAGAAAAAACAACCAACCAAAAACAAAACCAAAAACACCACAAACACCACAACAACCCCAACCCCAAAAAACAACAAACCACCAAAACAACCACAAAACAACCAACAACCAACCAAAAACAAAACCCAACAACAAAAAAAACCAACAAAAAAACACCAACCAACAAACACACCACAAAAACCAACCCAAAACAAAAAAACCAACCAAAAACAAACCAACACAAAAAAAAACCACAAACACAACACCCCAACAACAAAACAACAACAACCACAACCAAAAACACACAAACAAACCAAAACCCCAAAACAACCACCACAAACAAACAACAACCAACCACCAAAAAACAAACCAAACAAACAAACCACAACAACACAAACACAAACAAAACCAAACACACAAACAAACAAACCACACACAACAACACAAAACACAAACACAACAACACACCCAAACCAAAACCCAAAAAACAACAAAACACACAACAACAAACACAAACCAAAAAACCAAACCCAACAAAACACCAAAAACAAAAACACAAACACAAAACCACAACAACACACCACCAACAAACAACAAAACACCCCAAAACAAACCAAACCCACACCCACCAAAACAAAAACACACCCAAACCACCCACACACAACAAAACCACACCACCCAAACACCCCACAACCCCAAAACCCAAAACACCCACACACACCACCCCCCACCAACACCCAACAACACCCACCCCAACCCCCA
>JARQOD010013756.1:0-13921 GCA_033576555.1 Oophaga sylvatica
CCTCCTCCAAACAGTCCCTCATGACATTTTTTTTCCCCCCATAACAGGGCCTCAAAACTTTCTAAAATTTCCTCCAAAAATGCCTCTATACATTTTCCCATTTCCCCTCCAAACGTGCCCTATGAATTTACGCCCCCTCCTAACAGTCCCCTATGACAATTCTACGTCTCCTCAAACAGGCCTCTTGACAATTCAAACAGTCCCCCTTTTAAAAAACAGTGCCCTAGACAATTCTACAGTCTCCTCCATAAATGCCTCTATGAAAAATTCTACAGCTCCCTTAACATGCCCTATGACATTTCTCATCCCCCCAAAAACTGCCTCTTTAAAATTCTACAGTTCCCCATAACATCCCTCTAGACAATTCACGTCTCCCAAAACATCCCTTTAAAAATTTTTCCTTTTTCCCCCTCCATAACGTCCCCCAAATGAAAATTTTTTACTTTCCCCCCATAACAGTCCTCTTACATTTTACAGTCCCCTCCATAACAGTGCTAAATGACTTCTCAGCCCCCCCAAAAACATGCCTCTATGACATTTCTACAGTCTCCCCATAAAGTGCCCAAAACATTTCTACATCCCCCTAAAAAAGGGCCCTCTATGCAATTCTCGTCTCCCCCAAAACATGCCTCTAGACTTTCACAGTCCCCTCCATAAGGGGGGCCTCTATGCCCATTCTTTTTTTCTCCTCCAAAACGGCCTCTATGACATTTTACAGCCCCCCTCCATAAAGTGCCCTATACTTTCTACAGTCTCCTTTCATAAAAAGTGCCTCTAAAACGATTCAATTTCCCTCTAAAAGGGGGCCCCCCATACATTCTACAGCCCCCTCTAAACGTTGGCCCCCGGGGGTTTTTTAAAGGGGTACACAATAGGGGGAGGGATGAGAGTAAGGTTTTAAGGGCTCCCATGACACACAACATTAGAACCCCCAAAGGGGGGGTGTGGGGGGTTTGGGTTTTTTTTTACACAAGGAGTCGGGGGGCGCCCCCGGGGGGGAAAGGGGGAGAGAAAAGGGATGCCTTTGGCCCACCAGTTCCCCTGCCCATTAGAGAGACAGTCAGAGTGGAGGTAGTGGGGAAAAAGGATAAATGCCCCTACCTACCCCTGCGGATTAATTTTTGAGCAAGTAAAGGGGGCACATTTAAAGGGGAATTTTCAAAAGGGTTTTTGGGGGTTGGTACCTGCCATTGCCCCGGGGTCATGAGACCAAGCTAAACTATTGTCCGGCTTAGGGGTAAAAAAAAAAAAAGGCTTCTCCCCCTTGGGAAAAGAAAGCCCCTTGGAGGGGGGGGGTACGAAAACGGGGAGGGGAGTGAAACCTTGAGAGTCAAAAAATAAAACTCGCCCTCGGGGGAAAGGGGCCCCAAAACCACAAAACGCCGGGCATACTTTTTTTGGGAAATTTTTTGGTTTTTTGGAGTAACTTTTTTTAAATTGGGGGTTGGACCTCACCATTGGAAAGAAAAGGGAGGCCCCAAACTTGTTCGCTGCTACCCAAACCCCTTCCCCCTTGGGGTTCCCTCCCTGGGACCTGCCAACCCCTTCAAGAAAAAGGGTTTTTTTAAAGACGCTGAGGGGGTGAGACTGGGGTTATTTAATTTATCCTGCCAACCCCCCCCTAACTATCGCCCCGGGGGAAAAATCCCCCTGTGGGAAACCCGACATCTACTGCCCCACCATCCCCCCGAGATCTACGCACGCTGGAAAAATTTCCCCAAAAAAAACAGGTGGCGCACGAACGAAAAAAAAAAAAACCCCCGTAAATATTCCCCCCCAAAAAATACGCCAGAAGCCAGGGGCCCCCCCCCCCGGGGAACCGAGAAACCCCTACCCCCGACAACCCCAAGCTTCCAGGGGTTGGGCCAATCCCCCCTTGCCCTGGAATCCACAATTTTGGGGGGGGGGCATACAATTTTGGGGGCCCCAGAAAAAGGTTTACGAAACTTCGTTTTCGAGCCCTGTGTGCCTGGGGTTTTTTGGGAAAAAAAAATGTTGCTGTTTTTGGGCCCCCAAAAAACCGCCATTTTTCCCCCAAATTTTGCCCCTAAGGGTGGAAAAGGGAAGGGGGGTACCTGAAAAGCCCCAAAAGTCTTGAAAAGCCCCCGGCTCTGACTCATGGGCGGGTTTCCCCCAACGGGAAAAGTGAATGCTCTGACATCAGAGGGGCCTGCGAGAAGGTCCGTTCCCCCGGGTGTGCCTTGAAATAGCAGCTCTGAAACCCCGGGAGGGGCCCCCTTTTTTAAACCCAAGGGGGGGCTAAGATTTTCCACAACCCCCGACAGTGCGGCCCCAGCCAGAGGGCCCCCAATTTTCCCCCCCGCCTGGGATTGTAGCGCCAGATGGGGGCCCCAGGCCCCGCACCCATCCCCGGGATTCCCCCTCATGCCACTAACGCCCCCATAAAGGGGCCCGGGGCGAAATGGCTTCCCCAGTACAGCGGGAGCCCCGCACATTAGCAGGCTTAAAACGAAGTTATTCCCCCCATCTAAAATGTCCCCCCGCCTGAGAGAAAAAAAGGGGTGCTGTCTAATAGGGGAGCCCAACTGGGGCTGCTGAAGGGAAGTGGAGACTTGGGGTACCGTTGATCCCAAATCGGGACTGCGATCTTCCTTAAGCTGCATGCCATATTTTAAGACCCCACAGAAACGGATCTCCATGGCCCTTTTATCACTGTTTACAAAAAGCCAAAGGGGCAGCATCCGGACTACGCTTTCCCCACTAAAGGAGCCCTGAGAGTCTTAAGCAGATTAAAAAAATTTAAATGCTAAAAGAGAAAAGATGTGAAAGAGCAATTTATTCAGGATTGAGAACCCAAAAGGGGAAAGCAGAACTTAAAATTTGGGGGTCCTTAAAAACCCTCCGGGGGTACCTTTGATGGGCCCCAAAGGACATGGCAATAAAAGGGCCCGCGGGCCCCCGGCAAACCCGAGGGGGCAACCCAACCCTCATCAGGGGAAGTCACTCTGGGAAAGGCAGTAACCCCCCGTTCCCCGGTTTGTGGCCCCAAGCCAAAAACGCAGGGACACCTCCCAGTGAATTGGATTTCTGCGCTCAGAGGTGCGCCAGCTGCCCCAAAAATCTGCTGCTGTGATGGTGCCCTGCACCAAAGAGGGGGAAGGGGAAGATTCTTGAAAACTGATTCCCCAAAGACGCCCCCGTGGATGCCCCGGGAAAAAAAGGGAAAGACGTCCCCCCCCAGGAGGAAAACGCCACCCCCAGGACGACCTCTGATAACATCCTCCTCTCAGAGATCATCTTTTTACCGATGCAACCAAAGGGTCATCTTCTCCACAGCCCCCTTTTTTAAAGGGGCAGAACCTGGGTCCGAGGGCCAACACCCGGAAATACCCTCAGGCCCCAAACGGGAAACCCGGGCAGGAAATTGGGGGGCGACCCTACCTGTCTATCATCCTAAGGGATTGTTTTTTCCCCGGCATTGTTACACTCGGTCCCGGGTGACCCTAATACCTATCCCCCCTTATACAAATACGGGTCAATGGACAGCCCTTAAACCCCGACCCTGACTTTACCGTGGTTTTTTTTCTAATTCTTCCGTAGAATACCCCGGGACAAAATGTTAGTTTGGTGAAGGTGGGCAGAGAGGGGGTTGAAAGATCGGGGGCTTCTGGAAAAAAAAGACAAAAAATAAAGGAGGGGGGTTTTTAAATAAAAATTTTGGGGTACTAACTTTAATCAAAATTTTTTGGGGGAAGTTGTATTATTGCTCCAACAGCCCCGCTGAAAATTGCCCACCAAGGCAGAAAGGAAATCCAAAGAGAGACCCGGGGCCCGGGTGTTCAGCAGCAAGCGAAGCTTACGAGACGGCGAAATTGGTAATGAAAACGGGTCACTGACCGGACCCTTTTGTAAATACCCCCAATGAGTGAAATGACATCTGGGGCAGGGCACCATAGGTCTGAGAGGACAGAATTACCAACTTAGTAGAACCCCCCCTTTCAGAACATAGACCTACACTTATGACTGCTGGGGGAGTAGGGAAGTGGTGAATGGAAAATCCCGGGAAAGGGCTTTCAATTGGGGAGATGATGGGGTAAATTTAAAACCCCGTTATGAAACCCTTTTCTAAACACATGCTGTCGACAATAATTCTTTTTCCCCCGGGGTTGAGTCCTTAGACTCCTGCCAAAAAAGCGGGGGAAAATGCCCCGGCAACCCAGGTGGGGGAAAAGGTGTCCCCAACTCCATGTTGGACGGGACACCACCCCGCTCACCAAACAAGGGGTTTTTCGGGGTGCAAGAGTACCCCCAAGTGTTTAGCAAGAATCCACTTTTTTTTGGGGGAAAATTTTAAGGGAGTACAACACATATCCCTACAGGCAGTCATCCCCCCCTCAAAGAGGGGTATACCCCATACCTCCAGCTCATTATCAAAGGCTAAAGAAATGTTGCATAATGAAAAAGCTGGGGGAAAGGGATATTTACCCCCGGGGGACCCCCTAGTTCTGGTTAAAAAGAAAGATGGTAGTTAGAAGTGTGGGATTACAGGCAGGGGAACCGCATAACACACAAGGACCCATACCCGTTACCACGTTAGGGGAAATTTAAATTAGCGCTCTGAAAACCGCAACTATTTTTCTACCCCCCGATCTGACTAGTTTTGGGGGAAAGGGGGGGGCTGAGGGGGAAATCGGGGGAAAAAGGGGGCTTTCACCACCCCCAAATGGGGCTCTGTGAGTTCGACAAAAATCCCGGGTTTGGGCTCAGCAGTGCCCCAGGAACATTTTAGAGAGTGATGGGGAACGCCGGGGCATCTCAATTTTTAAACCCTGCTGCTATACCTAGACGACGTCATCGGGAATTTTCCCCAAAAAATATGAGGACCATCTGAAGCACCCCCCAGAAGTATTTAACCCTGTCCCGGGACGGGAAGAAGTTGGGGAAACCCCCAAAAAAGCCATCTACTCAAACGAAGGTACAATACTTGGGGCACATCGTCCCGTGGAAGGGGTAGCCGGACCCGGGGAAAAATCACCGCCATCCAGAAGTGGGCCGGGGGGAAAAACCCCCAAAGGGAAATTTTTACAGTTCCTGGGGGGCACGGGTTAAATACAGAAGGTTCGTGAAAGATTACACGAAAAAAGGCAGCCCCTTTTTCAGGACCCCTAGTAGGACAATCCCTAAAAAGCAGAAACCCTTTCCCCTTTTAAATTTGGGGTAAAGAACAGGCTGAAGCATTTTTCCAAAAAAAAAAAAAAGATCCTTACAGGTAGGGGATCTTAACCCATCCTGGGTTACAGCCAACCCTTCTGCTGAAAAACCGACCCAGTTTAAAAAAAAGGGGGGGGAGCAGTTCTCAGGCAGAAGCAGAATGGCCAAGAAAAGTCCCCTCGCATATGCCAGCAGAAAACTCAGGCCAAATGAAGGAATCCGGAAAAAATTTAGCACTTCAAGCTGGGGTTTCTGGGGCCCGGTCGGGGGCCCCCACGAAAGAAATTTTAACTTATCTGGCCTCCCAAACATTCACTGGGGTTTACAGATAAAACCCCCCTTTAAAGACCTGGAAAACCCCCCCAAACGGGCCCCATGGGGGGACGGTTTGGGTGGCTCGGTTGTCCAATTCATTTTTCTATCAAGTACCCGGGGAGGCCGAAAGAATCTAATGCTGACGCATTGTCCCGAAAAGCCGCATGACTCTGACCCGGGGAAAAAGAATCGGGCACCTAAAAAATTGAAACTACCCCGCGTTCCATCGAAAAGGGGTAGTCCAACAAGAAAACGGGGGTCAACAAAAGCATAAAGGGGGCAACTTTTTAAAACCCTTCCCCCATCACAGCGGGGAAAAACACTCAGGAAAGCGATCAGTGGGGCAAACCGTATCAAGGGGGTTGTTAAGACAGGAAGGTTCCTCTTTGAAAAGGATGCCCCTATGTCAGCCCAAAACCCCGTGAACGAGAGAAGCGGGGTTTTTCCCCAACCGTGAGAAGTTGTCAGGGATACTCAACCCCCAAAACCCCGAAGGTCGGCAATAGTGGTCCCCAAGGCAAAAATCCCAATGGTTTGGGAAAACTAAACCCCATCAAAGCAGGGCATTTTGGGTGGAGAAAGCTGGAACCCCCCTTTTTTTTAGATGCCGGGGTTTACGGGTAGGGGTGCCAGCCCTTTTGGGGGGGGTGTCGGGAAAAGGGGGCCCTGTGGTCCAGAAAAAAGGACACGGGAGTCAAAAGGGCCCCCCTGCAACTACCCCAAAGATCCCCCTTGGAATTGGGGCCCCCGGACCCGTCAAACTTCCCCCCAAAATAGATTGATCCCCTTTTCCCTTTTACCATGGGGCCATTACCCAAAATTTTTGGGGGTTTGTTCCAGAAAAAACCGCCCCCAGGGGAGGGGACAAAAAAACCCTTTAAAACAAGCTTTGCAGCCCCCATGGGTATCCGGACCCAAATTTTTTAAAACCTTTAGGCCCCCGCTTTCCCAAGCCGATCTATTAAAAATTTTCCATTTGGTGAAGAAAATTAAAAAACCCATACCATCCCAAAAAACCCAAAGGTCTTTTCGAAAAAATGAACCATATCGCCTTGATTTGTGAGATCCTACCTTTGGGGAAAAAGGAATGGGTCCTTTTACTAACCTGTTTTGGGGTTGATTTTAAAACCATATACCGAAAAGTTCCCTAACGCACCCCCCCCCATCTTGGGAGAGCAAGGGCCCCGGGAAAACTAAAAGGGGTTTTTAGAATTTGGATGGGAACCGGGGCAGAGGGACGCCGTTAAAAAATGGAAAAAATTTCGGAAGGGGGCAGTACAAAAAGTGAATCGGTAAAAAAAGCCTCAAAAGGGAAAAGGGAAAAAAGGGGGAAATATTTACAACGGGGAAAGTCCTCCCAAAGCCTTTGACCGGGGGAAGTAGTTTAAAAAAAAAAAAAGGGGGAAAAAACCAAATGGAAAACCCCAGTGGAACAAGAACCCACCCCTACAAGTTCCCAAAATAGACAACAAAAAATTTTTGTACATCAGAAAAGGGCGGAGAAGAAAATAACCACTGTGTCCAGGCCCCTTTTTAAATTGGGCCAGAACCCCCCTTTAAAACTTTTTAAAAGAAAACCCCGTCATCAATCAAGAAAAAAGAAAGGAAAAGGGCCCCCCCCACGGTTGGGGGATTTCCCCCGGGTTTGGCCCCCTTTGGGGTCTTTTTAAAAATTCCAGTATTGCAGTTTTATAGCCCCAAGGGGGAATTCACCCCAGTTTAAACCCCTGGGGGCCCTTGAAACCCCTTTTTAGGAGTTACCCATTTCCCGAAAAACCTCACCTACGGAAAAAACAAGAAAAGGGGGTCTAAACAGCGCCCCCCGATGGGGGCCCCCCCTGAAGCTGACTCACACCGCCCAGCCCCAGACGCTTTCCAAACCCTAGAAAAATTGGGGCTTCTTAGTTGCGTTACGCAGTGCAGAAATCACAAAAATTTTATATTTAAGCTACTCCACGTAATCCCACAACCCCAAAAGGGGGATACCCCTTTTGATCCAGCATTTAAATTTAACAACTAATGTGAAAATTGTAAAAATTTATATATATTGTTTTTTTTCCCCTTTTTGTGTCTTAAAGGACTCAGGGGTGGGGGTGACCCCGCCCAAAACGATCCGTAAATTTTGCATTTTTGCATAATATTGGGTTTTTAATGAAACCCCCCCCAAAAATACCCTGAATACAAAACCCGTGGGGGTTGGCCTGAGGAGGTCTGCTCCAGAATTTTCCGCAGCCCCCCGGGGCCCACGTTAAAAGGGTTTTTTTGGGGGGCCTCAAAAAAATTTCATCTATTATAGAAAGCTATTAAATTTTTGGGATTTTTCTATATTTAATTTTTGGGGGCAACGTTCAAAAAACCCCCACCCCCGGGGGGGAAGAGTTAATGTTTAATTTTTTAAAGCAAAAAAAAAAATGCTCTTTGTATTTTCCCCGCCCGGGTGCTGTCTTTTTTCCAGGGGGGAAAGTGTACCCCGGGGATTTAAGGACAAAAACCCGGGGGGAGAGGGGGGGGGAAAAAGGTTTTAAAGGGGTTTCCCCAGACATCACATACACTTCGGGCCACCCAAAAAAAGGGGTTTAAGGGGGGGGGGGTTTTAGCACAAAGAGTCTGGTGGCGTCCCCCGGGTGAAGGGAAAAGAAAAGGGGTGCCGGGCTGGAGCACCAAGTTCCTCATTCGAGGGGACAGTACAGTATGGAGGCTAGTAAAGGAAAAAGGGTGTTTCCACCCAGTCCCGGGGGGATTGAGATTTTTAGCAAGTCGAAGGGCACAGGGGGAAAGGGAAATTTAGAAAATTTTTTAAAGGGTTTTGGGGTACCCACAATTTTTCCCCGTCACGGGGACCAAAACGCACAAAATTTCCTTTCCGGGGATGTGATAAAAAAACCCCAAAGGTTTTTTGGCCCCTTTGGTAACAGAAAGCAGCCTTGGAGTGCGGGACGTAACGGGGGGGGGGGGGAGTGAGAACCTTGAGTCTGCCGACAAGAATAGGGAAATCAGCTTCTCATAAAGGCTCCAACCCAAAATGCCCGGGGGATTAAAACTTAAAAAAGCTGGATTTTTGGAGTGAAACGTTTTTGCGGGGTTTACCATACCTTTTGAAAGTAAAAAGGCCCCAATTGTTCACTGCCCCTAAAAACAATTCTTTCCCGGGGCAGCCTCCCTGGGCCCGCCTAACCATTTACAAGAAAAGGTTTTGGGAAAAAAAAGCTGGGGGGTGGGGAGACTGATTATTTAATTATATCCTCCAAAACCCCCCCCAAACTTTTCGACCCGGGGAAGAGTCCCACCCCTTTTTGGGGCCCCACATCAGCTGCCCACCATCCCCCCAAGATCACAGCAGCGCTGGACAAATTACCCCGGAATACAGTTTTGGGGGCACGAACTGTAAAAATATCAAATCCCCTTAAATATTCCCCCAAACAAACGCCCCAAACCCCCAGGGCCCAAGAACCGAGCCACCGCTACCCCCGAAAAACCCCATAGACCCATTGGGGGGGCCCCGTCCCCATCCCTGGAATCCCCAATTGTGGTGGCGGGGCATACCAGTGCCCTAGGGCAATTTTCCCACCCTCTCCTCTATCATGCCTCCCTGACAAATTTTACAAATCTCCCCCATAAGTGCCCTAGGGAAAAATTTTAAAAAGTCCCCTCCATAACATCCCCCTATGACATTTCTACATTTCCCCCCAAAAAAGTCCCTAGACATTTCTACGTCTCCCCAAAAAGGCCCCCATGACAATGTATCGCCCCCACCAAATTGGGGGTTACCGGGGGTAGGGGGACTCAAGCCAGCCCAGGAATCCCATTGGGGGTTTTTCACAAAGGGAGCGGGGGGTGGGGCCCCGGGGCCCCGGGGTCGGGGGTATTTTTGGGGGGAAATTTTTTCAGGGGATAATTTATATACAATTTTTGTGACGCCCCCTTAGTTTTCTTGGGAATTTAAACCCGCGCTGCGTAGATCCTGAGGGGAGGGGGGCAGCTAAATGTCGGGCCCCTACGGGGGGGACTCTTCCGGGGGTGGGTTTAAAAAGGGGGTTTGGGGCGGCATGAAAAAAAATAATCAGTCTCACAGGGTCAGCGTCTTTCCTACCTTTTACTTGTAAGATGGTAAGGGGGTCCCGGGGGCTGACCAAGGAGAAGGGGTTTAAAAAGGTAACTGGGTTAGGGCCTCCTTTATTTTCCAAAAACGATAGTACAACCACATGAAGCGTGTTCCCTCTATAACTCCAGCTATTCCAAGCCGTATGCCCATTTTTTGGGTCGGAGCCTTTGTGAGAGAGTAAAAACCTATCTTGTCCGGGCAGAGATCAGGGTCCTCACCCCCCCCGCCCCCCCTTACGTACCACCTTCAGGCTGCTTGCCGGACCAAAGGGGCCAAAAAACCCCGGGTTTTCCTACCACTTTTCGGGAAGCTATATGGTCTTCGGCCCCCCCTTGCCCCGGGAACAATGTGGGGACTTCCCCCAAAACCAAAAAATTTTTTAAAAAATTTTCCCTTTTCCCCTGGCCTTTCCCCTTTGGGTCCGGTTTTTTAGCTAAACACTCACATTTTCAAAATCAAAAAATTTCACCCCTTTTTCTTTCCTTCAGATTTGTTGAAAAAACTCAGTAATCCACTAGGCAGGGCACTCTCTAAACCCTTTCACGCCCCGGGACAGGAGATGAAAAACTAAAATAAACTTTTCCCTTTTTCAAAAATTTTTTCCCTTCAAGTGAGGTACACTCTGACCGGGTGGGGGTCTTATCTCGCCTTACTGGCCCCATTTTCTGAACTGCTGACAGACCCAGGCTGGACTGCTTCCCCCCCCCCAGGTCCAGGCTAGACTGTGTAAACGTCTTCTGTCCGAAGGGGGGAAACTGACTCATAATACTCAACGAATGTACCGACCCCCCCCCTAAAAAGTGCAAAACCCTCCCCTAAGGTGTGCAGGTTATGTTGATAAAATGGGTATAAGTTTTGAACGCATCTTCCACAAATTTTCCCCCGGGGTTGCTGGCCTTCACACCGGGCAAACACATTCCCCCAGGTAAAAGACAGCACTCCCGGGCTGTAAAAAAACAAGAGACAATTTTGTTTATCATTTAAATCAAAACATAAAAATTTTAAATTCCCTCCCTCCGGAGGTAAGGGATGTCTTGAACTTTTCAAAACAAAAACATTAAATTTTTAAAAAAAAGACAAATATTTTAAAAAAAATTTTCAATAAAAAGACAAAAATTTTTTTTTGGAAAGGCCCCCACCAAAAACCTTTTAAAAGGGGGGGGGTGGGCTGCAGGACATCCGAATGCAGACCTTTACCCCAGTGCCACACCACACGGGGGGTTTTATTCGAGGGGTTTGGGGTTTTATGTAAAACCAATTTAGGCCCGACCAACTATATACAAGATGTTTGGGCTGGCACAGTCCCCAGCCCCTTTTTTCCCTTTTACAAAAAAAAACATAATAATCAAAAATTTAAAAAAAAGGGAAAAAAATTTTTTTAAATTTTCCCACCGGCATTTTTACTTTTTGGGAAAATATATACATTATATACCATTTAACTTTTGGGGGAAAAATTTTCACTTTTAAAAACTTATGTACATTTTTTTAGCTGCGGGAAAAAACCCCCCCTGGGGGGCCCCCGTTCTCACATTTTTGTTTTAAATTGATTACACTTTCCATCCCGGGGGTGAAAATGCGATGCTCGCACAGGGGGGGTTCCTATTTCCCCCGGGCCCCTGCCCCACCAAGACATCGACTCCACCATCGGGGGTTTTGTGGCTGGGTGTTTTATGGGTGGTGGGGATGTCGGGGGTTTTTCCCCCCCGGGTTCATCACGTGGGGTTTTCCCCCCCGGCCGTTCACCCCGTTTCCCCCAGGCCGCAGGGCCCCCCTCCTCTGGGGACCCCTGTGCAGCATAAATACTTTGGGGAAAAAGCAGGTTTTTAGTGGCTCAATAAGATCGCCCCAACTTTTGCGATGAAAAATGGGGAGGTGCGATGCCCGGGAAAGGGAAACCCCCTTTTGGGTGATCAGACCCCCAAACCCGGGTGCGCAATGGCTCAATTGGGGGGGACAACCTCTGCTGTCGCTGCTCCATCACAACGGCGGGGTTTTCCCCCGGTGTCCTACCGGGGATCTGTAAAAACGCTGCGGCCCCCTGGCCGGGGGGGGGTTTTGGGGAAATGGCGGGGGCCCCCAACCTCCTTCCCCCCCCCTTCACCCCGGGGGGGTCAGGTCGGGGACTTTTTTTGGGGGCTCGGTTCTCCTTTGCCTTGGGCAGAGAAAATTTTTGGGAACTCCAGGTAGGGGGTCGCGAGAGGAGAACACCCCCCCACAGCCCCCCCGTCCTGGGACGGGCCCCGGGCTCCGATCCTTCAAAAACCAAAATTTTGGGCTGGACCACTTTTTTTAGAGGGGATTTTCCTCTGTAATTCCACAAGCTTGCTGCCGGGGGGGACCACGATGGTTTTCCCTTTCGGTGGCAGCTTGGGTGGGGAGCGGGGCCCGCCCCCCCTCCCCTTCCCCTGCTGGGGTGCACCGGCCGCTTCCCTGATTTCCAGAGGTTCTTTTTTCTTCTTCAGAACCCGGTCCTTCCTGGGGGGGGGGTTTTTGGGCTCCCCTCTTCCGGGGGAAAGTGAAGAGGGGCGGACCCCTTTTCCCGGGGGGGATCGCATGTTGTAATAGCACTTTTAGAGGGCAGGCATTCTCTTCGCGCCACAGGGGGGGAAAAACGCCACGAAAGTCGCCCACCTTCTTCCAAAACCCGGGGGGCGCAATATGGCGAAAAAAGATGGCGATTTTTTTTGCCCAAAAATGAAAAAAGCCCTTTTTTTTACAAAAAAAATTTCCAAGGACCAAAGGGTCGCAATTTTGCGATTTCGCATCCTGTTGGACCCCAAAATTGTATGACCCCCCCCAAAAATTTTGGTTACCGGGGTATGGGGTACCCGACCGACCCAGGGGAAATTTGGGATTTGTAAAGGGGGGGTTTGGCCCCGGCTTCCCCCCCCGGCATTTCCACAGTCCCTCCATAAATCCCTATGCAAAATTTTTTAGTCTCCTCTATAACAGTGCCTCTATACAATTCTACAGTCTCCCCATAACATGCCTCTATACAATTCTACAGTCTCCCCAAAACAGTGCCTCTATGACAATTCTACAGTCTCCTCCATAAACAGTCCCTATGACTTTCAAGTCTCCTCCATAAACAGGCCTCTATACAATTCTACAGTCCTCCATAACATGCCTCTAGAAAATTTCTACAGTCTCCTCCTAACAGTGCCTCTATGACAATTCCGTCTCCTCCATAACATGCCTCTATGACATTTCTACAGTCTCCTCCATAAAAAGTGCCTCTTGACATTTCTACAGTCTCCCCATCAGTGCCTCTATACAATTCTACAGCTCCCCCCATAACATGCCCTTCATAAAAAATTTTCTAAGTCTCCTCCATAACAGTGCCTCTATGACAATTCTACAGTCTCCTCCATAACAGTGCCTCTATGACATTTTTAAATCTCCTCCAAAACATGCCTCTATGACAATTCTACATCTCCTCCATAACATGCCTCTAGGGCATTTCTACAGTCTCCTCCATAAAATGCCCCATACAATTCTACAGTCTCCTCCATAACAGTGCCTCTATGACAATTTCTACAGTCTCCTAAACAGTCCCCTATGACATTCAAAAGTCTCCTCCTAACATGCCCCCTATGACAATTCTACAGTCTCCTCTATAACAGTGCCTCTATGACAATTCTACAGTCCCCTTATAGAGGCCCTATGACAAACTACAGCTCCCCTAAAAATTGCCCCAGCTTTTTTAAATCTCCTCCATAAAATGCCCCCATGACAATTTTTAAGTTTCCCCAAAAAATGCCCTTAAATTTTTACAGACCCCCAAAAATCCCCCTTATGGGCAATTCTACAATTCCCCCAAAAGTGGGCCCCTATGACAATTTTTTCTCCCCATAACATTTTTTCCCCTTTACATTTCTACATCTCCCCCATAAAAAAATTTCCTCAAAATTTTACGTCTCCTCCATAAAAATGCCCCCAGACAAATTTTTAAATCTCCCCAAAAATTTTAAAATTCCTCCCCTTTAAAACCCGACAAATTTCAGTTCCCCCCAAAAAAGTGCCCTATGACAAATTTCATTCCTCCAAACAGTGCCCCTATGACATTTCTAATTCCTCCATAACAGTGCCCCAGACAAATTTTAAATCTCCTCCATAACATGCCTCTAGACAATTTTTCCCGTTCCCCCATAAAAAATCCTTAAAGACAATTTAAGTCTCCTCCATAACCCGTGCCTCATGGCTTTTTAAACCCCCAAAATCCCCTATGACAAATTTTACAGTCTCCCCATAAAATGCCTCTTGACAAATTTCCCGTCTCCTCCATAAAAGTGCCCCCCTTTTACAATTCTACAGTTCCCCTCCCCTTTAAAA
>JARQOD010013757.1:0-13920 GCA_033576555.1 Oophaga sylvatica
CCCCCCATAACAGTGCTCCCCATAACAGTGCCCCCATAACAGTGCTCCCATAACAGTGCCCCCATAACAGTGCCCCATAACAGTGCCCATAACAGATGCCTCCATAACAGTGCCCCATAAACAGTGTCCCCATAACAGTGCTCCATAACGTGCCCCATAACAGGCCCCATAACAGTGCCCCATAACAGTGCCCCATAACAGTGCCCCATAACAGTGCTCCCATAACAGTGCCCCCATAACAGTGCTCCCATAACAGTGCCCCATAACAGTGCCCCATAACAGTGCCCCCATAACAGTGCTCCCATACAGTGCTCCCATAACAGTGCTCCCATAGCAGTGCTCCCATAACAGTGCCCCCATAACAGTGTCCCCATAACAGTGCTCCCATAACAGTGCCCCCATAACAGTGCCCCCATAACAGCGCCCCCATAACAGTGTCCCCATAACAGTGCTCCCATAATAGTGCCTCCATAGCAGTGCTCCCATAGCAGTGCCCCCATAACAGTGCCCCCATAACAGTGCCCCCATAACAGTGTCCCCATAACAGTGCTCCCATAACAGTGCCCCCATAACAGTGCCCCTATAACAGTGCCCCCATAACAGTGCCCCCATAACAGTGCCCCATAACAGTGTCCCCATAACAGTGCCCCCATAACAGTGCTCCCATAACAGTGTCCCCATAACAGTGTCCCCATAACAGTGCTCCCATAACAGTGTCCCCATAACAGTGCTCCCATAACAGTGCCTCAATAGCAGTGCTCCCATAACAGTGTCCCCATAACAGTGCCCCCATAACAGTGCCCCCATAGCAGTGCTCCCATAACAGTGCCCCCATAACAGTGCCCCATAACAGTGTCCCCATAACAGTGCTCCCATAACAGTGCCTCCATAACAGTGCCCCATAACAGTGCCTCCATAACAGTGCCCCCATAACAGTGGCCCCATAACAGTGCCCCCATAACAGTGCCCCCATAACAGTGCCTCCATAACAGTGCCCCATAACAGTGCTCCCATAACAGTGTCCCCATAACAGTGTTCCCATAACAGTGCCCCCATAACAGTGCCCCCATAACAGTGCTAATACACAAGTATCCATCAGCTAAAGTGTCGGCAAGTCATCTCCTGTGTCACATAACAGTGCCCCCATAACAGCGCCCCATAACAGTGCTCCCATAACAGTGCCTCCATAGCAGTGCTCCCATAGCAGTGCCCCATAACAGTGCTCCCATAACAGTGCCTCCATAGCAGTGCTCCCATAGCAGTGCCCCCATAACAGTGCCAGCCCATGATAGTGTCCCTATAGAAGTGCCAGCTGTTCATAGTGCTCTTATAACAGAACCAGTCAGCCACAGTGCCGCCATAACAGTGCCCCCATAACAATGCTCCCATAACAGTGCCCCCATAACAGTGCTAATATACAAGTATCCATCAGCTAAAGTGTCGGCGAGTCATTTCCTGTGTCACATAACAGTGCCTCCATAGCAGTGCCCCCATAACAGTGTCCCCATAACAGTGCTCCCATAACAGTGCCCCCATAACAGTGCCTCCATAGCAGTGCTCCCATAACAGTGCTCCCATAACAGTGCCCCCATAACAGTGCTCCCATAACAGTGCTCCCATAACAGTGCCCCCATAACAGTGCTAATACACAAGTATCCATCAGCTAAAGCAGGGGTGGGCAATTAATTTTGCCAGGGGGCCGCATGAGAAATTGGGATGGTTTTAGAGGGCCGGACTAATATAATTAACTCTGTTCTACCCAATACTGTATAATATATATATATATATATATATATATATATGTATATATATACTGTATACTGTATATATACATACCTGCCCATTATCATCATCTTCTCCCCATCATCATCAATGCCTCCCCATTATCAGCAATGCCTGCCCATCATCATCTTCTCCCCATCATCAATGCCTGCCCATTATCATCAATGCCTGCCCATTATCATCATCTTCTCCCCATTATCAGCAATGCCTGCCCATCATCATCTTCTCCCCATCATCAATGCCTGCCCATTATCATCAATGCCTGCCCATTATCATCATCTTCTCCCCATCATCATCAATGCCTCCCCATTATCAGCAATGCCTGCCCATCATCATCTTCTCCTCATCATCAATGCCTGCCCATTATCATCAATACCTGCCCATTATCATCATCTTCTCCCCATCATCATCAATGCCTGCCCATCATCATCATCATCTTCTCCCCATCATCAATGCCTGCCCATTATCATCAATACCTGCCCATTATCATCATCTTCTCCCCATCATCATCAATGCCTGCCCATCATCATCATCATCTTCTCCCCATCATCAATGCCTGCCCATTATCATCAATACCTGCCCATTATCATCATCTTCTCCCCATCATCATCAATGCCTCCCCATTATCAGCAATGCCTGCCCATCATCATCTTCTCCCCATCATCAATGCCTGCCCATTATCATCAATGCCTGCCCATTATCATCATCTTCTCCCCATCATCATCAATGCCCCCCATTATCAGCAATGCCTGCCCATCATCATCTTCTCCCCATCATCAATGCCTGCCCATTATCATCAATACCTGCCCATTATCATCATCTTCTCCCCATCATCATCAATGCCTGCCCATCATCATCATCATCTTCTCCCCATCATCAATGCCTGCCCATTATCATCAATACCTGCCCATTATCATCATCTTCTCCCCATCATCATCAATGCCTGCCCATCATCATCATCATCATCTTCTCCCCATCATCAATGCCTGCCCATTATCATCAATACCTGCCCATTATCATCATCTTCTCCCCATCATCATCAATGCCTCCCCATTATCAGCAATGCCTGCCCATCATCATCTTCTCCCCATCATCAATGCCTCCCCATTATCATCAATGCCTGCCCATTATCATCATCTTCTCCCCATCATCATCAATGCCTGCCCATTATCAGCAATGCCTGCCCATTATCATCAATGCCTGCCCATTATCATCAATGCCTGCCCATTATCATCATCTTCTCCCCATCATCATCAATGCCTGCCCATTATCAGCAATACCTGCCCATTATCATCAATACCAGCCCATTATCATCATCTTCTCCCCATCATCATCAATGCCTCCCCATTATCAGCAATGCCTGCCCATCATCATCTTCTCCCCATCATCATCAATGCCTCCCCATTATCATCAATGCCTGCCCATTATCATCATCTTCTCCCCATCATCATGTTTTGACCCACGCACCACAATTGTGGGTTACCAGAGCAATGGGGTACTCAGAACCGAGCCCATGGAAGTCTATGGGGTTGTCACAGGTAGCGGTGGCTCGGTCTGTGGCCCTGGCGGTCAGGCGTATGTTGGGGGGTATATTTACAGGGGATAGGTATATATATACAGTTCGTGACGCCACCTGTAGTTCTCTGATCACTAAGACCAGCGCTGCTGTAGATCTCTGAGGGGATGGTGAGGCAGCTAGATGTCGGGTCCCCTACAGGTGGGACTCTTCCCTCAGGTCGATAGTTATGGTGGGGTTGTGCAGGGATGCAATCAAATAACTCAGTCTCACACATAGAAGCTTCTTTCCATACCTTTTACTTCAAGTTGTTCAGGCAGGTCCCAGGGAGGCTGTTCGGGGTGGATGAATGCACGTAGCGGTAACAGTTGAGCAGGTTACAGGCCTCCTTCTCTTTCCAAATGATGAGTGAGTCCAAGCTTGCCTGTAGCTAAGTTAACTCTATAGTTTTCAGCTTTTCCCACTAGCTGTACTGCCCGGCCGGTTTTGTGATAGAGCCTTATAAGTGGTGAACTAAGTACTTTCTTTTGCCGCGCGCCGGACTCAGAAGTCTTGTTCTCCTGACTCGGTTACGTACTGGCACTCTAAGGGCGGCTTTCTGCAACCTAAGGTCCAGTAAGACTCTGGCTTTTCTATCACTATGCCTGGAGCTATAGTGACGCTTCGGTCCCCAGTGACCGGTGACAATGTGCAGGATAATCCGATCCTTAAGGCACTTCTGAATCCTTCCCACTATGCCCTTCGCCCTGCTTCTGCTTTCAATGTAGCACTGAAGCGTGAAGATGGAAAGTCAGTTTTCTTCCGTTGGTCTCACTGAGTAACTCTCAATTTCCTCAAAGTTCAGACTGAGTAAAAGGTAACTCTGACTAGACTCGGGATGATAACTAGTCATCCGTTACTAGACTCCACTTCGTTGAATTGGCAGGAACTAATCTTCTGCTCAACCAGAGCTCTGACAGGAATCCTCACTGTCTAAGAAGAACTAGCCCTGACTGCTCTGTACGATGACAGGAAGCTAGACCGACTCTCTCCTGTGCTACACGTCACTCCCCTATACACCCCTGTGGGTGTGTCTGAAGTGTAAGTGAGTGTCAAGCTTTAACTGTTACCTTACTGTGCATTCTCCAGATCCTGTGTGCCTTACATACCAGGGCTACACATTCCCCCTTGGTAAAATACAGCACTCCCGGGCTGTGAAATATAAGAAAAAGACATTTTGTTTTTCATTTAAACAAGTAACATTTTAAACTCTTCCCATCCGGGAGGTACGGATTTCTTGAACGTTGCATTATAACATTAGGCATAGAAAAATACAAAATACTAAATAGACATTTTCATATAAATAGATGACAATATTCTTGTGAAGGACCCGCACCAAACCTTCAACGTGGGTCCTGGGTGGGCTGCAGGACATCTGAATGCAGACCTCACTCAGTGCCTCACCATACGGGTTTTATGTTCAGAGGTAGATGTGCTGGTAGAGAATGCACAAAGTGCAACTATATACAAGATCAGTTCTTGGGCTGGCTCAGTCCTCAGCCTCAGAGTCCATCATGAAACATTTTCAAGTAATTTACATATCATAACAATACTTTATACAATTATCCATACTTAGTAAACTAGTTTGCTAGGACTACTGTTGATAACGAATAGGTATTTTCCCTTTCGTTGTACGTTCTGATCTACGTGGAGTAGCTTCAGGTATATTAATCTCCAACCCAACTGTTCTACGTAATGGCAAACTATAGAACTGTCTCAATCTTTCTATGGATCTGGCAAGCGTACTGATGGCTGGGCGGTGTGAGTCAGCTTCACCAGGGGTTCCCATAGCATGGGGCGCTGCTTCCAATGATTCTTCCTCTTGAGGTTCCGCAGGTTGGGGTGCTGCTGGAGTAGGTAACTCCTGAACTGGCTCAACTGGCACCATGGGCACAACTGGAGGTAGAACTTCCTCTTGTGGCTGATAAAATTGCAACACCGGAATTATTACAGCATCTCCCAGTCTGGGCCAATCCGCAGGGAAATCTCCCAGATCCGTGTGTATGACCTCTTCTTTTCTTTCTTCTTGATTGATGACAGAGTTCTCTTCACGAAACCTTAAGGGTTCTGGACACAATTTCAAATGGTCTCTGGACACAGTGGATATTGTTCTTCCTCCGTCCTTACTGATGATACAAACTTTTCTATTGTCATATTTGGAATCTTGTACGACGTAGGGTTATTGCTCCCACTGGTTATCCAATTTGTGCATTTTCCTTTTCCTTTTCAATACCACTTCTCCAGGCATCAAAGGCTTGGCAGGAGCATTCCTGTTGTAAATATCTTCCTGTTTTTCCCGTGCCTTGTTGAGACTTTCTTCTACACAGACTTGCACTCTTCTGTATTGCTCTTGCCGATTGATGTCCCAGTTTTCAATGGCGTCATCTGCCTCTGGTTCTACCACTCCAAGTTCTAAATCCATTGGTAGTCTTCCGGGCCTTGCTCTCATAAGATAGGCTGGAGTGCAGTTAGTGGAACTTACAGGTATATGGTTATACAAGTCAACCAAATCAGGTAGTAAGTCCGGCCATCGATTTCTGTCTTCCAACGGTATGGATTTCAACAAATCAAGGACAATGTGGTTCATTTTCTCGCAAAGACCGTTGGTTTGAGGATGGTATGGTGTTGTTCTAATTTTCTTACACCCATACATGTGACAGAATTCCTTGAATAGATCAGCTTCGAAAGCAGGTCCTTGATCGGTTAATACTTGCTCCGGATACCCATGCGGTCTGCAGAAGCTTGCTTGAAAGGTTTTTGCTGCCGTCACTGCTGTCTGATCCTTAACTGGTACAACCACCAGAAATCTAGAGTAATGGTCCACCATGGTCAAGGCGTATGAGTATCCAGATCTACTTGGCGACAGTTTGACGTGGTCCAGGGCCACAATCTCCAGGGGACGAGTCGTCCGGATAGGTTGCAGGGGTGCCTTTGACTACCGTAGTCCTTTCTTCTGAGACCACAGGGTCCACAGTTCCGACACCACCTCTCGATGGAGCTGCGCATCCCTACCCAGTAGAACCGGCACCTCAACAGGGTCTCCAGCTTTCTCCAGCCAAAGTGTCCTGCTTGATCATGGTATGCTTCCAACACCATTTGGACGTCTGCCTTGGGGACCACTATTTGCCAGACCATCTCGTGGGTCCTGGGATTGACGTATCTCCTGCACAACTTCTCACGGTATAGGAATAACCTGCTTCTCTCGTTCCACAGGAGCTTGCTGACATAGGTGCATCTTTTTCCAAGGAGGAACCTTCCTGTCTTAACAACTCCTTGATACGGCTGACCACTGGATCGCTGTCCTGAGTCTCTTTCCAGCTGTGATGGGGTAAAGGATTTAACGTTGCACCATACTGCTTTCTGTAGACTCGATGCTCGTGGACTACCCATTTCGATGGAACGCAGGTAGCTCAATTTCTTCCAGGTCGTCCGATTCTTCCTCCGTGTCAGAGTCATGCGGCATTCGGGACAATGCGTCAGCATTAGCATTCTTTCGGCCTGCCCGGTACTTGATAGTAAACTGGTAATTGGACAACCGAGCCATCCAACGCTGCTCCATGGCGCCCAACTTGGCCGTTTCCAGGTGCGTTAGCGGGTTGTTGTCTGTGTACGCCGTGAACTTGTTGGAGGCCAGATACTGCTTAAATCTTTCAGTAATGGCCCAGACCAGCGCCAGAAACTCCAGCTTGAAGCTGCTATAATTTTCCGGATTCCTCTCAGTTGGCCTGAGTTTTCTGCTGGCATAAGCGATGACTTTTTCTTGGCCATTCTGCTTCTGACTGAGAACTGCTCCTAACCCTTCATTACTAGCATCGGTGTACAGCAGGAACGGTTGGCTGTAATCAGGATACGTCAAGATCTCATCGCCTGTAAGGATCTCTTTCATCTTTTGGAATGCTTCAGCCTGTTCCTTACCCCAATTGAAGGGAGGATTTCTGCCCTTTAGGGATTGGCCTACTAGGAGGTCCTGTAGAGGCGCTGCCTTCTTCGTGTAATCTTTCACGAACCTTCTGTAGTAACCCGTTAGTCCCAGGAACTGTCGCACTTCCTTGAGGTTCTTCGGCTCCGGCCACTTCTGGATGGCAGTGACTTTCTCTGGGTCCGGCGCTACTCCTTCCGAACTGACGATGTGCCCCAAATATTGTACCTTCTGTTTGAGTAGATGGCATTTTGAGGGTTTCAACTTCATCCCGTACCTGGACAGGGACTCAAATACTTCTGCCAGGTGCTTCAGATGGTCCTCATATGTCTTGGAGTACACGATGACGTCGTCTAAGTATAGCAGCACGGTTTCAAAATTGAGATGTCCCAGGCAGTTCTCCATCACTCTCTGAAATGTTCCTGGGGCACTGCTGAGCCCAAACGGCATTCTGTCGAACTCACAGAGCCCCATTGGGTGGTGAAAGCCGTTTTCTCACGATCCTCCTCAGCCACAGCCACTTGCCAGTATCCACTAGTCAGATCAAGGGTAGAAAAGTAGTTAGCCGTTTTTAGAGCAGCTAATGACTCCTCTATACGTGGTAACGGGTATGCATCCTTGTGTGTTATGCGGTTCACCTGCCTGTAATCCACACACATTCTCAAGCTACCATCTTTCTTTCTAACCAGGACTAGAGGTGCTGCCCAGGGACTACAACTATCCCTGATTACTCCGGCTTCTTTCATATCTCGCAACATTTCCTTAGCCTTCTTATAATGGGCTGGGGTATAGGCCTATACCGCTCTTTGATGGGAGGATGACTGCCTGTAGGGATATGATGTTGTACTCCCTTAATTATCCCAAAATCAAGTGGATTCTTGCTAAATACTTGGGCGTACTCTTGCACCACCCGTAATACCCCTTGCTTCTGGTGAGCGGGAGTGGTGTCCGTCCCAACATGGAGTTGCTGACACCATTCCGCCACCTGGGTTGCCGGGTCATTGTCCTCCGCTATTTGGGCGGAGTCTAAGGACTCAGCCGGGAGAATAGAATTATTGTCAACAGCATGTAGTTTAGCAATGGTTGCATAACGGGGTAAGTTTACCTCATCATCTCCCCAGTTGAGAAGCCGTACCGGTACTCTTCCATTCACCACTTCCACTACTCCCCTAGCAGTCATAAGTGTAGGTCTATGTTCTGACGGGTGGGGTTCTACTACAGCTTGGTAATTCTGTCCTCTCAGACCTATGGCTGCCCTGCACCAGATTATCATTTCACTCATTGGGGGTATCACAATGGGATTCGAGTCAGTGACCCGTACATTACCAATTTCGCCGTCTATAAGCTTCGCTTGCTGCTGACACACCAGGGCCCGGATCTCTCTTTGGATTACTCCCTTTTGTCTTGGTCTGGCCATTTCAGCGAGCTGTTGGAGTAAGAACACAACTTCTCCCAAACAATTACTGATAATGTTAGTACCCAAAATTATATTTAAACCGTTCTCCTCATTTACAGTCTTTACTACCAGAAGCCCCTGGTCTTTCAACTCCTCTCTGCCCACTTTCACATCTACACATTTTGTCCCGAGTACTTCTACAGGAAGACCATTAGAAGCATACACGGTAAAGTCAGGGCTCGGGGTTTAAGACTGTCCATTGACCAGAACTTAGTATATAGGGCATCAGGTATTAGGGTCACCTGAGAACCAGTGTCTAACAATGCCGGAACAGCAATGCCATCTAGAATGATAGACAGGTAGGGTCGCCCACCCACATACCTGCGGTTCCAGTCTAGGGGGCCTGACGGGTCTCCTCCTGGGTGTTGGCCCTCAGACCCAGGTTCTGCCCGTTTAAAGGACACTGTGGAGACATATGACCTTTCCGGTTGCATCGGTAACAGGTGATCTCCCGACGAGGAGGGTGTTGATCAGAGGTCGCTCCTGGGGGTGGCGTTGTCCTCCTCCGGGGGGGCGACGTCTTCCTTCTTCTCCGGTTCATCCACGGAACGTCTTCTGGGCAGTCCGCTAATAAGATCTTCCCTTCTTCCTCTTTCCGCAGCTGCAGGGCACTCATCACAGCAGCCAGATTTTTAGTCAGCTGGCGCACCTCTGAGCGCAGACAGTCCAATTCACTAGGGGGTGTCACCTGCGTTTTGGTTTCGGCCACTAGTGAGGAAAAGGGGGTTGCCGCCGGCTCCAGAGTGACTTCACCCTGACGATGTTGGGTTGCCACCTCAGGTTTGCCCAGGGGCCGCAGCCCTTTTATTGCCATGTCCTTTAGGGCATCAAAGGTAGCATCAGGGTGATCTAAAGACCACCAATTCACAGTTCTGCGTTCCGCTTGGGACCTCAGTCCCTGCACAAATTGTTCTTTCAGCATCTTATTTTCATCAATGACACTTATGGTATTAACCTGCTTGAGGGCTCTCAGGGCCCCTTGTAGTCGGCAGGCATAGTCCTTATGCTGTCACTTGGTTGCTGTGAACAGTTGTAGAATGCCATCCGGAGATCTGTTTCGGTGCGATCTTCAAAAATGGCCTGTAACTTTAAGAGGATTGCAGGCACCAACTCCTGATCCGTGGTAGCCCAAGTCTCCACTTCTCTCTCAGCAGCGCCAGTTAGCTGCCCTATTAATACTGCAGCTTTTTGCCTCTCAGACATAGAGTACATTTCCAGGACACTGCATATCTTCCGTTTGAATCCTGCTAAAGTGCCTGGCTCGCCGCTGTACTGGGGAAGCCATTTCGCCCCAGGCATATATGGAAGCGTTAGTGGCATGAGCGGGACCACCGGACTGAGTGCTGGGCCTGCGCCCCCATCTGGCGCTACAACGCCACGCGGTGCGGAGTCGGGTCCTCCGGCTGGGGCCGCACTGTCGGCCGGTTGTTGTGTCTCGACCACGCACCACAATTGTGGGTTTCCAGGGCAATGGGGTACTCAGAGCCGAGCCCGTAGAAGTCTATGGGATTGTCACAGGTAGCGGTGTTCGGTCTGTGGCCCTGGCGGTCAGGCGTATATTGGGGGGTATATTTACAGGGGATAGGTATACACAGTTCGTGACGCCACCTGTAGTCTCTGGTAATTTGTACCAGCGCTGCTGTAGATCTCTGAGGGGATGGTGAGGCAGCTAGATGTCGGGTCCCCTACAGGTGGGACTCTTCCCTCAGGTCGATGGTTATGATAGGGTAGTGCAGGAATGCAATCAAATAACACAGTCTCACACATCAGCGTCTTTCCATACCTTTACTTCAAGTTGTTCAGGCAGGTCCCAAGGAGGCTGATCCAAGGAGAATGTATTTCGAGATAGCAGCTGGACAAGTTAGGGGCCTCCTTTACTTTCAAATGATGATGAGTACAACCAGCATGAAGCGTAGTTCCCTCTATAATCTCCAGCTTCTCCAAGCTGTACTGCCCAGTCAGTTTTGTGGTCGGAGCCTTCCTGTGAGAGAGCTGAATTCCTATCTTGTCCTGCAGAGACTCAAGGTCCTCACTCCCCTGACCCCAGTTACGTACCGACTATTTAGGGGCTGCTTGCCGCGACCTAAGGTCCGATAAGCCTCTGGTTTTCTTACCACTAAGCTTGAAACTATAGTGATCCTTCGGTCCCCAGTGACCGGTAACAATGTGCAGGACTTCTCCAATCCAAAAGCACTTTTAAATATTCCTTCCACTGTGCCTTTCGCCTTGTCCGCGCTTGTAGCATAAACACTCACACTTGCAAAAAGTCATATAATCACTCCCTTCTTTTCTTCCTTCAGAGTTAGTTGCCAGACTCTCAGTAATCTTCTAGGCAGGAGCACGTCTCTGAACCTTCACTGTCCTTGAGACAGGAGACTGAAGTATTTCTGTACTAAACTCTTCCTTCTTTATCAATGTCTTCAGTGAGGTACAGCTCTGACCAGGCTGAGGTGATCTATATCTCGCCCTTACTGGCCTCCACTTGCTGAACTGCTGATAGAACCAAGCTGGACTGCTTCCTCCCTCCAAGTCCCAGCTAGACTCCACACGTTTGCTCTGTCCGAAGACAGAAAACTGACTACTAAATCACTCAACGAATCTACACTGACCACTCCCTACGAGTCACTACACTACCCTAAGGGTGTGTCTAGTGTATATTGAGTGAATGGGTATAGAGCATTGAACTGCTATCTCTCCACACACTCTCCAGGGTACTGCGTGTGCCTTCACACCAGGGCTACACATTCCCCCATGGTAAAAGACAGCACTCCCGGGCTGTAAAATACAAAGAGACAATTTTGTTTATGCATTAAACATCAACATTAAACATTAATTCGTCCCATCCGGGAGGTAAGGATGTCTTGAACGTTGCAAACAAAACATTATATATAGAAAAATACAATATTAAATAACATTTTCATATAATACACAGTAAGATTCTTGTGAAGGACCCGCACCAAACCTTCAACGTGGGTCCTGGGTGGGCTGCAGGACTTAGGAATGCAGACCTCACTCAGTGCCACACCACACGGGTTTTATTATTCAGAGGTAGTTGTGGTGGTTTTATGTAAAACCAAGATAATGCACAAGGTGCAACTATATACAAAATCAGTTCTTGGGCTGGCTCAGTCCTCAGCCTCGAAGTCCATAATAAGAAAAAGACACATTATATCAAATCACAATAAAGTGCAAAAACTTTTTATCTGATTACCCAGCCGGGCATTCTATTCAATATATATAAACATTACATATTCATATTAATTGTGTAAACCATTTTCACTTATATAAAAACTTATATACATCTTCTCTGTTGCGATAAACCCTGTCTGGGTCCTACCGTTCTTCACATTTCTTTGTTAACTTCGGTTACACTTTCCATCCCGGGGGCTGGAACAATGCGATGGTCCCTAGATCCCATAACTAACAAGTCGTGACCTGCTATTGGGGTTTGAGTCGCCACAGTTCTTGTACGAACCTCTAGGGGCGCAACGGGTACTTTCTCCTTGCGAGACACTGATCGCGTTTCAATTTGCGTTACAGTTAGCGATATTGATCGTGTCATAGATTGCGATGGAAACTGGGCCGCAAGTTGCGATGTAGAAGGATGACTAGATAATGAAGAGTATGTAGACGTTTCTTCCATTTGCGAGGAGCCTGCAGGGGGCGATGCTGGGGCACGGCCTGGTGCTGTTTGAGCTGGAGACGGGGACGCTGCGGTAGTGGTGACGTTACCTGCGTCGGGGACGGGGTCACGGACGATTGTGACATTAAGGGCATACCATCCCTTCATACCCCAGTGTCGTGTATATGTGACAATGTCTCCATTAACTAGGTCCCTCCCGGGATGGCCTTGCGGTAGGTGGGATTCTACGTCGCGTCTACTGACAAAGACCCCTGGGTAGAGGCCCGGTTCTCTGATGAAGCCCCAGCCCTTCCGGAGCTGGAACTCTGTCACACACCCCTGCCGCCGCGGTTCCTCAGAGTACCTTTTTCTCGACGGACACTCTCCTTGTCCGCGATCAGCTCTGCATGTTGCCGCTGTCGGTTGCGTTGAGCTTCCCGCTCTTCCTCCTGCTGGCGTTGTTGTTTCTCCTCACGACGCTGCCACTCACATTCCCACTGGGCGGTATAGGCGACGTCATCCAGGCGCGCCATCTCGTCCCAGTCCACGTCTGGTAATGATGGACAGGACCCCTCCGGTGTCGGGGATCGATCATCTGCTGCGGCCTCCTGGCCGGGCGGGCGTTCCGGAACTGGCGGTACCTCCTCAACCTCCTTCGCCTCCACCGCTTCACCGGTGGGATCAGGATCGGTACTTTCGGGGGCAGCCTCCGGTTTTCTCCTTTGCCTTGGGCAGCAGAAGTTTCGGTAACTCCAGACGTAGGGGGTCATCGAAGGGAGAGATCACCGCGTCCCACAGCCGCCGCTGCTCCAGGGTACGCCGGCGTCTCTCGATCTCCTCAAATCCAGGTTGTGGCAAAATCATCTTTCTTAGTCGTGCATTTTCTTCTTTGATTTCCAGCAATGCTTGCTGCAGGTGCAGGATCACGGATGGTTCCGGTGCTGGTGGCAGCTTGGCTGGGGAACGGGGCCTGCCTTCCTCCGCTTCCCTGCTCGGCTGCACACGTCCTGCTTCCATGATGTTCCAGAGCATTTTTTCATCTTCCTCCAGAGACGTCCGGTCTCTTCCGTGGAGGCGGGGTTTGCGTCTCCTCCTCTTTGCAGGAAAGGTGAAGAGGAGGCGGACCTCTTTTGCTGTAGGGCAGGATCGCATATTGTAATAGCACTTTGAGAGGGCAGGCATTCTCTTCGCGCCACAGGGGGGTACACGCCCACGAAGGTACGCCCACCTTCTTCTCCAGCGCCTGAGGGCGCGAATATGGCGACAAAGATGGCGATTTTTGGCGCCAAAAGTGCAAACAGTTCTTTTTCACAAAAACAATTCCATAGGCACACAGGGCTCGCAATTTTGCGAGTTTCGCATCCTGTTCGTGACGCCAATTTGTCTCGACCACGCACCACAATTGTGGGTTTCCAGGGCAATGGGGTACTCAGAGCCGAGCCCGTAGAAGTCTATGGGATTGTCACAGGTAGCGGTGGCTCGGTCTGTGGCCCTGGCGGTCAGGCGTATATTGGGGGGTATATTTACAGGGGATAGGTATATACAGTTCGTGACGCCACCTGTAGTCTCTGGTAATTTGTACCAGC
>JARQOD010013758.1:0-13914 GCA_033576555.1 Oophaga sylvatica
GGGGCCAACCAAAATTTTCGTTAGGCGGGGCACACTTCGGGGATGCAAAACTTGACGAGTCTCTTCATCAACACCCGCACTGCTCCCGGGCACTCGGACAGGAGTGTGCGGCTGCATTATTTCTTATGCAGCGCACACTCCGACCCGATGCCGGCACATTTTGATGCGAGAACTTGCGCGAGTTTCTCGCATCACACTCGCAAGTGTGACCCCGACCTTACTGTGCATTCTAATGATTAATTTCATCCTTGTCCTTGTTAATCTCTTAGTAGCTGAAATGGCCTTCATGGCCTTGAAGAGGTTTCTCTAGTGAGTTGTTAGGTCCCCTGGTCCTGGTGTGGCCAGTGCCCTGAACCTGAAGTCCCTGGTTATTGCGTGGCCAGTCCTAAACCTGTAATCCCTGGTCCTTGTGTGGCCAGTTCTGAACCCGCAGTCCCCCTGATCTGTTTGGCCAATACATGAATCAAATATCCGAGACCCTGTGTCTAAATGTGTGCCAAATCCGAGTATTTTGTGTATCTGTCCTATCTGTCTCCGAATAAGCCCTGTCTGAGACTCCGTGTCAGTAACCATTCTACCGATGGATCCAGAACCTAGTAGTCGCTACGGAGCCCGAGTCCTATCCATGTCAGCTACAGTAATGGGTACTGCCTCGGAGTGGTACCTGACGGCAATGTGGCGACTTCTTGCCGCTCTAGCCTGACCCATAATCAGGAATCCCAGTGAACACCAGGTACCTGTTAGCTACAAAACCTCCTAGGTAAGCCGACCCCATGACACAGCGGTCCATGAACTATGTACGCCACAGTTATAACACTCCTGTTCTCCTGTGTGTCAAACTGCAAATAGATAACAGAAATGGAGTTTTTGGTTCAGGGTGGGAGGAGGAGGACATTGCATGTTGGGAAATGAAGTGAAGGAAATCCCTGCCCCTATAGTGCTGGCAGAATGCTGACAAAAAATGAGTCAGCTACTCAAAAAGAGTGAATAGCATGTCACAGAGCAACAGAACAGGTCAGTTCCTGGCGATAGTAGACTGGTATGTGCCATTAATACCCGTATAAATTGTGGTGGGAAATGATGACAGGAAAGTCATGCTTTCTATAGGTTTGGGAGGAAATTTGTATTTTTTTAAATAATATTACAATTAAAGCTATTAGAAAATGATCAGCAGAGAACCTTGAATCAAAACTAACATTGATCTGCAAAGTTAATGAAAATAACTATACATTGTAGGGTAAAAATATAAAAAAAATTTTGCAATGCACTTACGATATCTTACCAATTTTACTTTATTCCTCTTTCTTTAGTCTTGTGTTTTTCTTCCCACTCCATGGGTTTTTGTATGTTGCCAATCAAGTGTGTAACTGTTATATTTTAAGTCTAAAAATATAGATTTTACTTTCCAGGAGCAAAAAAAAAAAAAACTTGAAAAAAGGCAGTGGTAATTATTATTTAAAAAAATGCCATCAAGCAGGTTCAGCTTTGAAGATTTATTGAAACATTATTACATCAGCAGAATACATATTTTTGTAAGCATCTATTCTTTGTAGAAAACTAAACACTGAAAAGTTTTGCAACAAAAAGAAAATTAAACACTGGGAGCTAATCCAATATTCACAGTAACATCGGGTTACACATTCCCCTTCCACAGCCAGAGATAGGAAACAGTTCAGTTCCCACGGATCATTTCTGCTTATAAAGGCAGTGAATGAGTTTATCAAAATCAAATACGCCTAATATGTTTTTTTTTTTTGGGATATATACATTATATATATACCGGTATATATATTAGTAAATCTATATATATCCCAAAAAAAACAATATATACAGTAGCATGAATCTGATGAAATGCTCACTATAAATATATATTTATTATATATAATATTACCGTATATATTTACCGAGAACATAAAGGTAATTTTCGTCCAGAATCCTAATAGAAATCCTCATGGGAACTCAGTAATGCCGCGTATACAGTAATGTTATAAAATGGAGCAGATACTATGAATTCTTTTGGTATCAATTGTAAACTGTTGGCATTTCTTAGGTACTGACACAGTGTGGACTAAATTATCTTACATCGCTTTAGTGATGAGTGAACATGCTCGGATAAGGTGTTCTCTGAGCATGCTCGGGTGCTGAGAGTCTTTGGCGTGCTCTAAAAATATGTGCGAGTCCCCGCCGCTGCATGTCTCACAGCTGCTCGACAGCATAACGTATGCAGGGGTTGCTACATACACAGCGGGGCTCTCGGCTACCTGCTCTACAGGGAAGTGCAACACATCTAGACACTGGCGTACCCACAAAGTTTTTGCAGGTGGCATTTTCCTGGCTGCCTTCTCTGTGGCTTTTTTTTTTCTTAATCATTTACAGGAGTTTCTCACAAAATTAGAATATCATTAAAAATTAACTTATTTCAATTCTTAAATACAAAAAGTGAAACTCATATATATTATAGAGTCATTACACACAGAGTGATCTGTTTCATGTGTTTATTTCTGTTAATGTTGATGATTATGGCTTACAGCCAACAAAAAACCCAAAAGTCATTATCTCAGTAAATTAGAATAAAAAAAAAACACATGCAAAGGCTTCCTAAGCGTTTTCAAAGGTCCCTTAAGTCTGTTTCAGTAGCTCCACAATCATGGGGAAGACTGCTGACTTGACAAATGTCCAGAAGGCAGTCATTGACACACTCCACAAGGAATGTAAGTTTTGCATTTCATTTGGAAATCAAGGTCCCAGAGTCTGGAGGAAGAGTGGAGAGGCCACAATCCAAGCTGCTGGAGGTCTAGTGTGAAGTTTCCACAATCATGATGGTTTGGGGAGCCATGTCATCTGCTGGTGTAGGTCCACTGCGTTTTATCAAGACCAAAGTCAGCGCAGCCGTCTACCAGGAAATTTTAGAGCACTTCATGCTTCCCTCTAGCCGACAAGCTTTTGGAGATGGAAATGTCATTCTCCAGCAGGACTTGGCACCTGTTCACACTGCCAAAAGTACCAACACCTGGTTTACAAATAACAGTATCACTGCGCTTGATTGGCAGCAAACTCGCCTGACCTTAACCCCATAGAGAATCTATGGAGTATTGTCAAGAGGAAGATGAGAGACACGAGACCCAACAATGCAGACGAGCTGAAGGCTGCTATCAAAGCAACCTGGGCTTTCATAACCCCTCAGCAGTGCCACAGGCTGCTCGCCTCCATGCCACGCCGCACTGATGCAGTAATTGATGCAAAAGGAGCCCTGACCAAGTATTGAGTGCATTTACTGAACATACATTTCAGTAGGACAACATTTCGGATTTTAAAATTATTTTTCAAGCTGGTGTTATAAAGTATTCTAATTTACTGAGATAATGACTTTTGGGTTTTCACTGGCTGTAAGCCATAATCACCAACATTAACAGAAATAAACACGTGAAATAGATCACTCTGTGTGTAATGACTCTATATAATATATGAATTTCACTTTTTGTATTGAAGAACTGAAATAAATTCACTTTTTGATGATATTCTAATTTTGTGAGATGCACCTGTACATAAAATTATACTTTGAAGAATGGTCGGGTCACTTTTATTAGCTTTATTGCAGCTAACAGAAGCCCAAGGGCTAAAAAAAAAAAATCCAGAACATGTACCGTAAGTCGTTTTGACATTACTGTGCATATGTTCATTCTTTTTGGTGTTTTTTTTTGCGGTTTTTTGGGGGCAGGTTTAAAGAGTATTTAGATTTTTAATATAATGAATATATTTTTTTATTTTAAAAAAGAACTCCACTATCATTAGATATGGAAGACATTTCTTCTATAAAATTAAATGGGTTGTCTATATGGACATCATAAAGCCCCCCACTTCTATAAGCAAAAAGTTACTGCAAAGGGTGGACTTCTGTGGAGGACTATATATAACAGTCAGTCACCCATTGATAAAATGAGTTTAGTTCAATACCACATTGCACCAGCAGTGGCCACTATAGGGGAAATGTGCAGCAGCCAGACTCAGTCCCTCTGATCGACCATGCAGATGCATTTTCAAAGTGGGAATGTCAGGATTATTGCTTCTGTTAGCTACTGATATTTTAGTGACAGCGAGGTATAATGTGCAGAATCTTAAAATATTAACATGTTTAAAAAAATATATGTAAAAATATTATTAGTATCTCAATCAGATGATTACTACTAGCCAAGCAGTGATTACATATGCTGAGCATCAAATGTTTCCTTTGTGACATGTTCACACGGGTGGCACTAGACCCTTCGGGAGTGTGAACATGGCCTGGGCCTAGCAGATAAACAGCTTTTTGCATACGTATTAGCAAATAAAATCAGGCTGATGAGTGAATAGACAGAGTGAGCTCTTTCTACACACTTGTAGCCACTCAGACCATGGAGCACATTCATGATGGCCTCATGTGAATAGGGTCCTTATTGCTGTGTACACAAGCACATTCATAGACTGTCTCACACGCCTGTAATCTAACTGCACTGAGAGCCAAAGGCTAAAATAAAACTTATTATTTTATTCCACAGCCAATTTTAGATGAACTCCAAGTAGTAGAGGCAAATGACCCGATACTGCTCAAACATGCAAACATTAATCTTTACAGAAAACTACACACAATCCCAATACAAGTTACTGGCAGCAATCCTGTCCCTATCAGGCATTATTCAGCATTTTATTTTTCCAGAAAAGATGTTGTAAATTCTTTCCAATAATTTACTTTTTAGCAAAACTATTTTGTAAAAATATATAGAATGAACTATGCTGTATTATTCTAAAATACCACATTTTAAAGTGATTTCTTACTTTTTGGATGTTCCCTTTTTTGTTAAAGGTTTATTACTATCTTCAAAGATGGGTATAATTGAAAAGTGCTTGTAAAAATAAACAACTTTCCAATATGCTATTTATTAAAATTTTACACTGCTTTACAGCCTGTTACCTTAGAGAACTTGCCACCACTGCAGTCTAGAAGTAGTGGCCAATTAAGTGCAGTGCTTACAAGCTCTTTCCAATAGAGCTTGTAAACACTGTACCAAAGCTGGTTGGAGAATGATGGCTGGGAAAGCTGGCAGGAGATTGCTGGGAAAGCTGGCTGGAGAAGATGGCTGGAAAAGCTGGCTAGAGAAGATGGCTGGAAATCTGGATAGAGAAGATGGCTGGGAAAGCTGGCAGGAGAAGATGGCTGGGAAAGCTGGCTGGAGAAGATGGCTGGAAGGCTTCCTGGAGATGGCTGGGAAAGCTGGCTGGAGAAGAGGGCTGGGAAAGCTAGCTGGAGAAGATGGCTGGAAAGCTTCCTGGAGAAGATGGCTGGGAAAGCTTCCTGGAGAAGATGGCTGGGAAAGCTGGCTGGAGAAGTTGGCTGGAAAGCTGGCTGGAGAAGATGGCTGGGAAGGCTAGCTGGAGAAGATGGCTGGGAAAGCTTCCTAGAGAAGATGGCTGGGAAAGCTTCCTGAGAAGATGGCTGGGAAAGCTGACAGGAGAAGATGGCTGGGAAAGCTGGCTGGAGAAGATGGCTGGGAAAGCTGGCTGGAGAAACTGGCTGACAAAGCTGGCTGGAGAAGTTGCCTGGGGAAGCTGGCTGGAGAAGTTGGCTGGGGAAGCTGGCTGGAGAAGTTGGCTTGGGAAGCTGGCTGGAGAAGCAGAAGCACATTGTTAGCTCCTGATCCTGGCCAGCTTAAGTGCCATTTCCAATTCTGTAGTTGCAGAGCAGCATGAGGAGTACACAATTCGGTTCAGTTGCGCAATAATGCTACTGGTCCAAAATACCATGTAGGTGTTTTGCCAGTTAGTCCCATTTTAGTTGGGTGCAATATGTCTTGAAATCACAGCCTGTATTAAGGTCCTCATACACATTAGATTAAAATTGGACATACAGGTTGATTTTGATGGGGTCTCCTAATGAAGAAAGATCAGACAGTCTGAATTCCCACATGATCCTTTTGTTTTCCATAGAAAAAGTGTCTGACAGCAATTTGCTCTCTCTCTATTGAAACCATTCTGGTTCTGCTGACAGCTAGCAAGGATGTACAAACACCTTCACAGTCACAACACAAGGAACTCTGGTGTTTTAAACAGATCTCCGCAGCGTGGAGAGGGGAGAAAGTATCTCAGAGAGTGCAGAGAAAAAAAGGTTTTAGATAGGGAGGAAAGCACAGAAAGAGGATACATGTGGAATATAAAAGCTGTTTAGTTGTTATATGAGCTAATGAAAACATAACCCTGAATACACACAGAGCTCGAGTCACATCCAGCCTATATTACCAGGAGAGACCCTCCCAAAAAAGAAACAAATCTGAAACTTGGATCATGTGCAATATGCAATATCATGGGTTCTGAAAATGAACGAATGAAGATTGCAGACTGGAACATAGGGCAATTTTATTAACTAAACGTAACCATTAACAAGTAGAAATGATTCTTTTTATATTTTAAAGGCATCCATAACCTTTAAGCTAGCCCCAAATGCAGTTCTATGTGCGGCAGGAATGTCACCAACCTATTATGTGTGGATTGGTCTGTATGCATGATCCTTCCGGCGACGTAGAAGCCTAAACTAGAAGATGACGTACTTGAAAAAATCATGATGCAAACATGTAGTTTCAGCTGAACACGGTCGAAAACTTATCCCGACAGATCACATTTTTGGCAAACAGAAATCTGCTGTCGGTCAAATGACTCTTTATGTTTATCTCCGACATAAGGTTCTAAGTTAATCTACTTTCTGTCCTGTAGAACCAAATTAGCTTTGGGTTTTAAGAATATTACTTTGTAGCACAGTGTCAGTCTCTTCCAGGTGGGAGAAATACTGACTCATTGTAACAAACAGTACATGGCACTTGCTTTTTCCTGTGCACTTCTCGTTAACTTCACCAGAATATTTTACACCTCGGTGATACAATTAGAAAGTGTGTACTGAAAATAAGAGAAAAAATATGCCTACTAAGAAAGCATCTGCTGCATTTGCTCCATGATTAAAAATGGCTGTAGACATATTCTATATACTCTATTACCAGCAGCTCCCTGCTACAGAGACCTAACACCAGAGAGTGCTGATTCCGCAAGAGAACACTTGCTAATTGGCATCTATAATGGCCAATGTAAATACATATTTTCTCAGTACTCTACCCCTTTAAGGCATAAATTAGTAAACATTATTAGATACTTTCTATACTGATTGTATTCAGCAGTAAACACTTTGAAAAAGGTAACAATAGTGAATGCATAAAACTTTATTACCATCAAAAGAAAAACTGATGAATAGTATGGACCTATAATTCAGCACAACCCTTGCCAGCACTGGGGCTCCCAACAGCTGATTGGTGGGGTACTCGGTACCGATCTCCACATATCTGCTATTCATGAGGATAGATCATCAATATATAAAACCTGTGCAATGCCTTTAACCTAAATAGGGCTAAAATTGACAGTAATTAATTACTACACCTTTATAATAGTTGGATTTTTTTTTATTACAGAGTGCTGCAATTCCCTACTTAAGCAAGGAGTCAAGTGACTAAATTCCACCACCTGCAACCACCACTAGAGGGAGCTAAATGGCAAACTGTATAGATATGCTGAACGCTCCTAAGCTCCCTCTAGTGGTGGCTACAGACACACTGCATTGTATTATGAGATTTGGAGCCCTGTATCAGAAAAATGGAGCACTAACTACTAAAATGATATATTGGGAAATTAATTAAAGGGAACCTGTCACCAGGTTTTTCCCATATAAAGAAGGGTTAGCACCTGTATGCCCTTATATATAGCATTCTAGAATGCTGTCTATATGTCTCCAATGCGCTGTCCAGAAAATAAAAAATAACTTATTATACTCACCTACCGGCAGGTCTGGTCCGTTGGGAGTCACTGCTTTTTGATCTGGCTCATGCTTTCTTTGTGTGGATGACGCTGTCTATGTCCTCGGCATCGAGCTCCTGCGCAAGTGCACTTTTCTGCCAAAGTATTGTAATGTATGTAGTACAGTTCATATAGCGTCTTGTGCTTGGGTGCGATGAAAACACAGGAGTCACAGGTTTGATATAGAAAAGTCCTGTATTACTTCATACAAGTTGGCAGAAATAGTCACACAGTTTGCAGACACAGAAACAGGAGACACAGCAGGCCAGAGTAATCCAAGCTCAGCAATCACTCTCCAATACAGATTCAGGATCTTCTTCTCTGTTACCGTAAGTCCATGCAAACGTGGGTCTTTCAAAGAGCAGGGTTCAGAGTCCACAAGTGCTTCAGAGTTCCTCAGTAGGAATAGCTGGAGTACAAGGTCCAAGGCTTACAGGAGTCAAGTCACAGGTTCACTGCAGGCTAGATTCTGAAGCACTGATTGCTCAGCTGTGGCTGCTTAAGAAGCAAAGGAGAGAATCAGGGCGGGAACATGCAAGCTGGAAACTCCATTTTGACTGAGGGCAAGATAGCTGCAGCAAGACAGAAAGTAAAATGGCTGACGAACAAACTGAGTTTCAGGAATATATACATAGAACCTTACATTACTCCCCCCTTAAGGACAACCTCCGGATGACCTCAGACCAGGCTTGTGTGGGTACCTCTGATGAAACTGACGGAGCAAGCGAGGAGCATTAACGTTATTGACCGGTTCCCATGAGTTGTCCTCCACTGGGTAGCCCTGCCATTTAATCAGATATTGTAACTGATTTCTATACAACCTGGAATCTAAAATCCTTTCCACCACAAATTCTTCCTGACCATCGACTAGCACTGGGTCAGGGCAAGGAGAGGAACGTCCAGGAAACGTATTGGGTGTCGCAGCCTTTAGTAGGGATACATGAAAGACAGGGTGGATTCTCATAGTTCTGGGCAGTTGAAGACGACAAGCAACGGCACTTATAATTTTACTGATTTTATAGGGTCCAATGTACTTATGTCCCAACTTAGACGATGGAATCCTTAACTTAAGATTTCTGGTTGACAGCCAGACCAAGTCTCCTACCTTGAAAGCTGGTGCAGGTTTACGAAATTTATCTGCTGCTTTCTTGTACCTTTCTTGAGCCGATTCCAGATTTTCCTTTAGAAGATCCATATTCTTCTGTAAAGACGTGATTCTTTCAGCCACTGCTGGTAAAGGCGTTTCTATGGGAAATCGTGGTAGAATGTTAGGATGATAACCTAGATTAGAGTAAAAAGGAGACTGTTTAGTGGAGGCACTCTGAGAGTTGTTATACGAGAACTCAGCTAATGGAAGTAGATCCACCCAATCATCCTGTAGGTGGCAGATAAAGCAGCGGAGATACTGCTCCAGGGTTTGATTGGTTTGTTCGGTCTGTCCATTAGTCTGGGGATGAAAAGCAGAAGAAAGGTTTACTTTAATGTCCAATGCTGCACAGAAATTTTGCCAAAACCTAGAAGTGAATTGCACCCCTCGATCCGAAATAACCTCATCCGGTACTCCATGTAAGCGAAACACATCTTTAATCATCAAATCTGATGTCTGTTTTGCAGTGGGTAAGCCGACACAAGGGATAAATGAGCTGCCTTTGTTAGACGGTCAACCACCACTAGAATGGTGTTCTTCCCCTGAGAGGTTGGTAACTCCACAATGAAGTCCATAGAAATGGATCCCCACGGGCGGGACGGGGTGGGAAGAGGCTGTAACAGACCAGTTGGTGAGGAGCGAGGTGTTTTGCATCTTGCACAGACCTCACATGAAGTGACATAATTCAAAACATCCTTCCTGCAAGTGGGCCACCAAAAGAAACGAGAAAGAAATTCCTGTGTCTTTAGAATTCCTCTATGCCCAGCTATCTTGGAATCGTGAATGAGTTGCAATACTCTTAATCTGACTGTTTCAGGAATATACAGACGTTGTCCCTGAATCCACACACCATTCTTAAAGACAAGACTTACGTCCCTTGGGGGTTGTGCCAAAAAGGAATCCGCATGGTATGCTTCCTTGATGTCCTTAAGTAGGTCTTGATTATGAATTACTCCTAGGAATCTAGAGTCAGGAAGAATAGTCTTAGGAGGAGTAATTGGACGTGTCTCTGCTGAGTAAATCCTAGAGAGTGCATCAGCCTTTCCATTGCGCGATCCTGGTCTATAAGAGATGATAAAATTAAATTGGTTTAAGAAAAGATTCCAGCGAGCCTGGCGAGGAGTCAGGCACTTAGCCGACCTGATAAACTCAAGGTTACGATGGTCTGTCAGGACGACTATTTGCTGTGCAGCTCCCTGAAGAAGGTGTCTCCATTCTTTGAAGGCGGCAATAATGGCCAACAACTCTCTATTGCCCACATCGTAGTTCCTCTCAGCCGAAGACAACTGCTGGGAAAAGAAGGCACAGGGATGCAAGACATTCTTCTCACCTGTTCTCTGAGAGAGTATAGCTCCAACGGCACAGTCTGAAGCATCCACCTCTATTATGAAGGCAAGCTCGGGGTTGGGATGTACTAGGATAGGTGCAGTGGTAAATTTATCTTTTAGACGGGAAAATGCTTCCTGGGCTTGGGGAGTCCAGGAAAACCTAGACTCTTTCCGGGTAAGTTGAGTGATAGGTGACACTACCTCAGAGAAATTTCTAATGAAACGTCTATAGAAGTTGGCAAACCCGATGAAGCGCTGTACCTCCTTCACATTTCTAGGACTTGGCCAATCCTTGATGGCTTGGGTTTTGCTTCCATCCATACTAATTCCTTGTGTAGACAGTACATACCCCAGAAATTGAATTTCGGTCCTATGGAATTCACACTTTTCAAGTTTGATGTAAAGATGATTTTGTCTTAGACGTTCCAAGACCATTCTCACATGTCCATGATGTTCCTCTGTGGAGTTAGAAAAAATTAGAATATCATCCAAATAAATTACCACGAATGTATCTAGGAGATCCCTGAAGATGTCATTCACCAAGTGTTGGAAAGTGGCTGGGGCGGTACTCAGACCAAAAGGCATAACTAGATATTCAAAGTGTCCATAGCGTGACCTGAATGCAGTCTTCCATTCATCCCCAGGTCTAATACGGACTAAGTTATAGGCCCCACGAAGATCTAGTTTAGAAAAAATTTTGGCATGTCGCACTCTCTCCAATAACTCAGGGATTAAAGGCAATGGATAACGGTTTCTAATAGTAACCTTATTGAGTTCCCTATAGTCTACGCATGGTCTCAGAGATCCATCTTTCTTCTTTACAAAGAAGATGGGTGCACCTGCAGGAGATGAAGAGGGGCGTATGAAGCCCTTGGCTAGATTTTCATCTATGTAATCCTTTAAAGCCTTTAGCTCGGGCCCCGCCAGGGGGTAGATCTTACCAAAAGGTATCTCTGCTCCAGGCAATAATTCAATTGGACAATCATATGGACGGTGAGGAGGAAGCTGGTCAGCGTTCTTCTTGTCACATAAATCCACATAGTCCTGGTATACAGCTGGTAGTTCAGGGACTGACATGATTCCTTTAGGAACAGAGCAAGCTGAAACTTTTGGACTCATCTGTTTCTCTGGAAAGTGTAATTCCTTGGTCTCCCAGTTAATGGTAGGATTCTGAGCCTGCAGCCATGGTAGCCCTAGAATAATGGGAAAGTGGGGAGAAGAGATAAGCATAAAGGACAGTTTCTCTTGATGATCTTTACCCATAAGAACCCTCAAAGGCTCTGTTTCCTGATCCACTGGTCCAGAGGTCAGCAGGGAGCCATCCACAGTTTCCATCTGTACTGGAGTAGCCTTCTTCACTGAACGTATTCCCTGTTTCAGAGCAAAGGAGACATCCATAAAATTTCCACTTGCCCCTGAGTCGATCATAGCAGAGCTAGACACCCAAGCTGAGTCAACCCAGAGTTTGATGGAAAGAAAGCAATGAGAATTGTTTTTCTTACAACTCAGCTGGGACACCGCTGAGGAAACTTGAAAAATGGCAGCGTTTACACAGTCAACGTCCTCAGAGGTAACGGAGTTTAAGTCCGAGAAATCAAGATCTGTTGCTGCAGATCTCTCTGGAGCCTGAGGCTCGGACCTGACAGATCCCCTCTCGCAACACTCACAATGAATGAGTGCTGCAGTAGTCTTACGAGAACGGCTGGGGCAGTTTATAATGAAGTGCCCTGACTTACCACAATAGAAACATAGATTCTCCTTAAAACGATGTTCCTTGCGTGCATCACTAACCCGTCGTTGTAAAGAGTCTACCTGCATGGGTTCAGGTTCAGGTTCCCGTGTAATCCTACTCAAAGGTTCCTTAGCTGGAGAGGAAGGTAGGAAAAGGTTAGTACGATTGCTTTCGAACCATCTCTCTTGCCTGCGTTCAGTCAGACGAGTATCAATACGGATGCAGTAGTTAATAAAGTCACCTAACGCAGTGGGAGGGTCGGCACGAGCAAGTTCATCCTTAATCAGTGGAGATAACCCCTTTCGAAAAATAGATTTTTTGGCGGAACTGTCCCAGGTGGTATCAAGGGCCCATCTCCTGAAATCCAAGGCATATTCAGCTACCGAGTGCTTACCTTGGCGCAAAGCTAACATGGCTGCTTCAGCTGTTGCACCTCGATTGGGGTCATCAAACACCTGCCCCATGGCTGAAAATAAAATCATCAAGGTGATTCAAACAATCATCCTCAGTCTCAATCAGAGGGTTTGCCCACATTAAAGCCTTGTTGGTAAGCAACATAATTATAGTAAGCACCTTAGATCGTTCAGTGGGAAATTGTGAAGCATGTGCAGAAAAAAAAAAGATTGCATTGATTAATAAATCCCCTGAATTTCTCACGTTCAACCGCCAAAACGAAAAGGGGGCAACTTGGGAATCCCAGCACTCGGGGCTACGGCAGGACCTGACTCGCCCCTCTAGAACCTCAATCCTGCTCGCAAATCCTGGTAGTCTGTCCAACCACTTGCAAATTGTGATTATTGAGGTCCTGTAGATTTGTAAAACGGGTCTTTATATTCTGCAAATCTGCAAGGATATTATCATCACTCCGCAAAGTTCCTTTATGCGGGCCTCCATTTTCCAGATCTTTTAAGACAGGATTACTGGAAGAAGAGAGAGAGAAAAAAAAACAATAGTGTTCACCTGTGGCAACACTGCAGAGAGAAAAAAAAATTAAGGGAACTGCTCACCTGGAATGGTTGTGAGAAGTCACAACCACTATCATCACAGAAAGTTTCAACCAGACATCTGATATCCAGAGTTACAGCAGACAAAAAAAGAGAAAAGAAAGGAAAAAAAAAAAAAACAATAGTGTTTACCTGTGGTAACACTGCAAAAAGAAAAAACTTAAGGGAATTGCTCACCTGGAATGGTTGTGAGAAGTCACAACCACTGTCATCACAGAAAGTACAACCGGACGTCTGATATCCACAGTACAGCAGACACAGCCTTCCAGACCCAGCAGACACTAACGTTTTGGCTTCAGAATCTTGTAATGTATGTAGTACAGTTCATATAGCGTCTTGTGCTTGGGTGCGATGAAAACACAGGAGTCACAGGTTTGATATAGAAAAGTCCTGTATTACTTCATACAAGTTGGCAGAAATAGTCACACAGTTTGCAGACACAGAAACAGAGACACAGCAGGCCAGAGTAATCCAAGCTCAGCAATCACTCTCCAATACAGATTCAGGATCTTCTTCTCTGTTACCGTAAGTCCATGCAAACGTGGTCCTTTCAAAGAGCAGGTTCAGAGTCCACAAGTGCTTCAGAGTTCCTCAGTAGGAATAGCTGGAGTACAAGGTCCAAGGCTTACAGAGTCAAGTCACAGGTTCACTGCAGCTAGATTCTGAAGCACTGATTGCTCACTGTGGCTGCTTAAGAAGCAAAGGAGAGAAAACAGGGCGGGGAAAATGCAAGCTGGAAACTCCATTTGACTGAGGGCAAGATAGCTGCAGCAAGACAGAAAGTAAAATGGCTGACGAACAAACTGAGTTTCAGGAATATATACATAGAACCTTACA
>JARQOD010013759.1:0-13908 GCA_033576555.1 Oophaga sylvatica
GCCTAGATTTATTCTTACGTTGGAGAAACATTGTGATTCCCTGACTGCTTTGGCCTTGCGATGACACCTCAACATATTTCTTGCTGGTGGTGTGCTAACCGGTGGGCTTACAGTGGGGGAAGCGATATAGCGTTGCTGGCTACCTTCAGTCGGAGCAGGTGTACAAGTGCTACCTGAGGTTTTGTAGTTCGTCCACGCTTGCAAGTGCATGGTGTTTTAATGTCTAAGCATGCAACTGGTATTCAAATTTCAGGGATTTTTCCCTCGGCTAAAGGTCCTTCCACACTTCTTACAGATAACCTTTGCTTCATCAATAGGATTTTGGTCAAAAAGTGCCACACTGCACTCTTCCTACTATGGGATAAATTTTCAGGGCTTGCACCCTCTTCCCCCAATGGATGCCAATCAGGGTCAGCAACTGGGTCATCCATCATCTCCTCTTCAATTTCATCTGCACCTCCCTCTGTGTCACCGTGTAAGGTGGTAGAGTATGCGGGAAGGGGCACCTGAGTTTCATCAGGGTCAGAATCTGGCTCAGTAGACTTCGAGGGCAATGCAGTGCTCTGGGTGAATGTACCAGCAGAATCATATAGCAGTGGCTGTGCATCAGTGCACTCCATGTCATATTCTTCTTGGACTGGAGAATTCAGGATTTCACTTGATAACCCAGGCATGGTATGTGAAAAGAGCTCCAGGTAGTAATCTGAAGTATGGCCTGCCGCATCCTTCACTTTTGTTGGGGTGAAGGACACAAGGAAAGGTGTCATTCCTGACCAGGAGCCTGCACTGGCGACTCAGTGCTTGCAGTTTTTGAAACTTCAGAAGAGGAGGCGATAGAGCTGGAGACTGTTTCGGCAATGTAAGCCAAAACCTGTTCCTGATGCTCCGGCTTTAAAAGCAATATACCTACTCCCAGAAAAGGGAGCCTTCAATGCCTTCTGGAGCCAGACAATGATGCAGGCTCAACACCTCCTGCCTTAGGTGCTATTGTGCTTTTGGCACTAACAGCAGATGCATCACCACCACCATCAGTACCAGCTGCCCCCCCACCCCCGCCCACATCCACGGCCTCTTCCACCATACTTCCTCATGTTTGGGAAAATGTACCAAAAATACCAGCAGATATATGGTACTGTATCAGAAGCGTACACCTGAATACAGTGTAGGGGAAAATTGAAATCTCCGTATATATTTCCGGAGTCACACACAGACGCTCACTAAGTATGGATTTGCCCGTAATACAAAAGGCAGAAAAATGGTACTGTATCAGAAGCGTACAGCTGTATACAGTTTAGTGGAAAATTGAAATTTCCGTATATATTTCCGGAGTCACACACAGATAGTCAGCAATGCATGTATTTGTCCGTGATACCCGCCAGTACACGGTAGTGTGTGAGGAGTGTACAGCTCTATACAGTGTGGGAAAAAATGGAACGGTCGGTAAGTGTGCAGAAAAACAGAATAAAAGTATTAGTACTGTCTAAAAAGCAGTCTGCACAGCAGTGTACACACAGCAATACAGCTAGCAGGCAGCCTAATAACCAGCGCTGCTGCACACAAGAAAATCCTCCCCTGTCACTAACTGTACAGCACAATTGCTATCAGCACAAGCACAGAAGAACTTATCTTTCCAGCCCTAACTCTCTCCCTACTGATAAACAGCGTCAGCAACCTCTCCCTACTGTTAAGATCGGCAGAAGTAAAATGGCGGTCGGCGTTCAGGGCTTTTAAAGATACTATGACGCCCCCCAAAGCAAACCAATCACTGCAATGCCGTTCTTTAAGATGGTGGTGGCCGCTGCCCATGTCATCTCGTTGCCCACAGTGTATGTCCTTGCTCATTGGCTGAAAAAAGGCGCCTGCAAGCATTTTGGGAAAACCGACTTTGGCTCTCGTTTTGCCGAACGCATGGCCGACTTGACGCTATGGTCGGATTTCGCTCGGCGAGACTCGACTTTGGCGAAAGTCGGCGACTTATGAATCTGACCTACCTGTTTCGCTTAACTCTACTGTAGATAAATTCCCAAAGGGGTATCATTTCCGAAAGGGGGTTACTTGTATGTGGAATCTGAAAATTATTCTAGGAAAATCTGCTCTCCAAGAGGCAAATAGCGCCCCAAGCCTTGCCTTTTGGCTAAGCAGTAATGTACAGCCATGTACGAAGTATTTCCACTTTCAGAAGAAATTGTGTGACAAATTTTGATGATGCTTTTTCCCATTATCCCTTGTGAAAATGTAAAAACTGGGTCTAAGACAAAAATTTTGGGCTAAAAATGTAATTATTTTTCTTTACTGCTCAATTTTATAAAATTCTGTGACACAACCGTGATGCCAATATGATCACTACACTATCAGATGAATTCATTGATAGGAGTAGTTTGTAAAATGGGGTCACTTTTGGGGGTTCTGCTGTCCTGGCATCTCAAGGGCTCTCCCAGTGGGTTATGGCACCCCCAAACCATAACAGTAAAATTTACTCTTTCCCTCCTGAGTTTTGCACTGTGCCTTAAAAGTAGTTCCTGATTACATGAAGGGTATTGGCATACTCAGGAGAACTTGCACAACAATCTGTGTGATCCATTTTTTCCTAATAGCCCTTATAAAAATAAAAAATCTGGGGCTAAAACCACATTTGAGAGGTAAAAATGTAATTGTTCTTTTTTCACTGCCCAATGGTATAAACTTCTGTGAGGCACATGTGTTGTCAACATGATCACTGCACTACTAGATGAAGTCATTGAGAGGTGAAATTTGTAAAATAATGTCACTTATGGGGGGTTTCTGTTCTGGCACTTCAGGGGCTCTGTCAGTGTGACATGGAACCCTCAGACCATTCCAGCAAGATCTAAACCACAATATGACACTTCTTCCCGTCTGAGCTTTGCACTGTGCCTCAAAAGTAGTAAGAGTAGTTTTTTACTACATATGGTATATCGGTGTACTCAGAAGAAAGTGCACAACAAATTGTATGATCCATTTTACTCCTATTGCCCTCGTGAAGTGAAAAATTTGGGGTAAAATCAACATTTTTGCTGCAAAAATGTATTTTTTTCATTTTCACAGTTTAACGTTATAAACTTTTGTGAATAACTTGGGGGTTTAAAGTGCTCACCATACATCCAGATAAATTCCTTGAGGAGTCTAGTTTCCAAAATGAGGTCACTTGTGGGGGATTTAAACTGTTTGGGGCTCTCTAAACCCGACATGGCATTCGATAACGATTCCAGCCATAAAAAAGTCAAATTGTTCCATTCTGAGTCCTGTGATGCGCCCAATCAGATGTTTTCCTCCACATATTTTGCATCAGTGTACTTAGGAGAAATTGCACAACAAATTGTATTGTGCATTTTCTCCTGTCACTGTTATGTTTCGGTAGCTGAGGAGTGCAGGTAAAAAAGGCAATACACCAGAGCAGTTGGAATCTATGGGATTGCAGTACCCTGACTAACCACCACAACTAGAGGCAGCCGTGGAGCGTTCCTACGTTGGTCCTAGACGCCTCGTCACAGCCTGAGAAACTAACTACACCTAAAGATAGAAATAGGAAAGCTATCTGCCCCGGAGCAGAACCCCAAAGATAATAGAAAGCCCCCAAACATGTAATGGCGGTTAGACAAGAGGAAATACTGACACAGAAAGAAAATAGAATGAGCAAACGCTGGGGCCCAAACTATCTAAATAGAAAAGGACAGGAAGGGTACTTACTGCAATCCCAGAAAACCCTGAAAAACACCAACTCTACTAATTTCAAAATCACCTGAGATCACACGACCTCTACCACCTAAATTAGCTCTCTGGTGTAACAAAATCAAAACAGCAGCCACTGAAAAAACTGGAAAAAACAAAAGAACAAAACTCAGTGGCTGAACTAAACTGAGAAGGCAGAAGCCCCCGGAGGGGACCCAGAAGGCCCCCAAAGAAGTGCAGGACAAAATGCAAAAATATAGCAACAACACAAAAGAAGAAAAATTCTTATCTGGTAGCAGGAGATGCAGACACGACACAGCAGGCTACAAGGGAAACTGGAATGAAGGATTCAGACCAGAACAATTGATCACCGGCAACCCTGATGGGAAAATGACTCCCTTATATAAGACCAGTCAGTAACACCTGATTCCCAGTCCTCACAATCTTCACTAGTACCGCTTGTAACCACCAGAGGGAGCCTCTGCTCAGAACTCATCTCAAACCCATTCACAACAGTCACTCTTTTGAAAATTCAAAATTTGGGGCTTAAAGAACATTTTTGTGGGAAAAATGTGACTTTTCAATTTTCATGGCTCTACATTATAATCTTCTGAGAAGCACCTTGGGGTTCAAGGAGCTCACCACACATCTAGATACATTCCTTGAGGGTCTAATTTCCAAAATGGTATGGGAAGTTTCCAATGTTTAAGTACATCAGGGGCTCTCCAAACGCGGCATGGTGTCCGCTGATGATTCTAACTATTTTTGCGTTCAAAAAGACAAACGGTGCTCCATCTCTTCCAAGCCCTGCAATGCATCCAAACAGTAGTTTTCTCCCATATAGGGTATTGGCATACTCAGGAGAAATTGCACAAAAAAAAATTGGAGCTAAATTAAAATTTTTGTGAAAAGAAAAAGGAAAATGTTCATTTTTTCCATCGACATTGCATTAATTCCTGTGAAGCACCTAAAGAGTTAATAAACTTATTGAATGTGGTTTTGAGGACATTAAGGGGTGCATTTTTTAGAATGGTGTCACTTTTGTGTTTTTGCTGTCATAAAGGCCCCCTAAAGTGACTTCAAATGTGAGGTGGTCCCTGAAAAAATGGCTTTGTAAATTTTGTTGTAGAAATGAGAAATCGCTGGTCAAATTTTAACCCTTCTAACTTCCTAAAAAAATTATGTTTAATACCTTGTAAATATAGTTTTACATCTTATATAGAAATATAGTATGAAAAAACTTTGTTAACACATAGTATCAGCTATGATTTATATAAGCCTACACTCACTTACTGTACTTGTGGTCAGGTGTAAAACCCATACACCCCAGGGTACAAATCACCAGAGCTGAGTCAGCAAGGGATGCTTGAAGACTGACAGTCCTTCTCAGCGATCTGGGGCTGCCCATTAGGGTGGTTACTACTGAGCAGCTGCTTACTAAAGAGCGCAGCAGCGCTAGATTAGTGCAAAGAGCAAGATTTCTTGAGATATCACTTTTTCACTGGGAGAGGGGTCACGAGGATTGTGGAATACAGCTCCACATGCCAGGACCCTACAATCTGACAGTTTGGAACTGAATTTTACAAGAAAGTCAGGCCTTTTTGGGGATGTTTGAGAACTTTCTTAGTGCTTTTGTTAATGGATTTAGAAAAATCATCAATCTTATTAAAGCACCACTCCATTGTTTTTTTTTAATTTTACCGATGAAGTGGTGCTTTAAATCCCTGCCCTTACTCTCATACTCACCTTTCAGCACCTTCCCTTTCTATCATGGCTGCTCTGGTCAGTTTCTGGTGCTTTGTGACCTGCCGGCTGCTCCAGTGTTTGCTGGAGCGAGCAGGACGGTCACACTTTAATTTAAGTCTATGGGAGCCTTGTTCTGGCTCTCATGGACCTGCATTGAGAGGTTGTGACGCAACTTCTGACTCCTGGCCAGTCGGACGCTGCTGTCACAAGTTGGCACAGGGGGACTGGAGTGGCACCGAAACATGAATATATGACCGGGGGCAGGGGACTTGGGTTTGGAGCACCATTCCAGCAGTGAAAATAAAAACTGCTGGAGTGGTGCTTTAAATAAAACTTGCAGTCCCAGAATGGGGATAAGTGCTTCTCAAGCCCTGAAGCCTGTGGAATTATGAATACAACTCTGGACTATAATACCTGAATGTAACTGCATACAAGATAAATAAAGCAATGTTTCCACAAAAAAAAAAAAATTATGTTTAAAAACTGATGCATATGTAAAGAAGACATGTGGTAAGTGTTATTTATTAACTATTTTGTGTGACATAGCTCTCTGGTTTAAGGACATAAGAATTTAAAGTTTGAAAATTTTCTACATTTTCCCCAAATTTCCAATATTTTCACAAATAAATGTAACATCACATATCGACACCTGTGATGCTAATTAGTGGACACACTGCGATTTAACATGTCCCCATTGTCACATTATTTTCATTGGTACCATCATTTCTGTCCAGTCTTATTTCATGAGGTTTATTTTTTTTAAAATTCTGTGGAAGCACGGTTGAAAAGCAATGTCTGACTTTCATTTTTTCATTTTCATAGATTTTTAATTTATTATTACTTTTGTCAGATTCAAGTTATTTCTGTCACCATTGTGGGTTTTTCAGTCATTAAACGAGTGGTACCAAAAATGTTGACCACGTGTGTATATCACTTAATTTACTGGGTGCAGCAGTTGTGATAGAATCACAGTTTTGTCTGCAGCAGAGCTCAGAATGCTGAGATGTGTCTAACCCCGCCCACACTCCTGATTGGCAGTTTCTGTGTACACTGTGAATTGACTGCTAATCAGTGGTGGGGGGGGCGTGGTTGGACCAGGAGGCATCTAGTCCTGTGGTAATAACCTCCTGCTGATAAAACACTGATTGTATTGAAACAAAAACAATGCCTAGTACGTGATACAGTTCTGGAATCAGGGTCTCTGCCGCTTCATAGTTTTCTCGTATTACATAGTGAAAACCTGCTGACAGATTCCCTTTAAATTAACCAATCCTATGATAGATGCTGTTCTAGTAGTTAAGATTTACCTGAATATTTTATATTGGTAGTATTCGTAAAAGATAGTTTACACTCATTATCATAAGAAGGGTTATTTAAGGCTCACAGTGGTATAATCTTTTATTAAAAAATACATTTTTGTGTTCATCCATTCTTGCAGAAAAATATTTGTAGAGGAAGCAGCAAAATGATGTATGAAATTGAACAAAATGCGAGTGTCGCTCAAGGCCTGACCCGAAATTCTACGATTCAGCAAGAAGGCAGTTAACACAATAGCTGAGCATGAGAATTAAAATTGATTTGCCATCATGTAATATCATATTTGCAGACATCAAAAGGCAGTGCTTTGTTTACGGCTTCAAATCTTATTGTGTCTGCCAAGTGCTGGTCTAAAACCTGCCTCTATTCGCCTCATTGTGGAATTCGCAGATAAAATTAATCTGTATTACTTCCTTAAAAAATAATAGTCTGTTCTGTGCAGCTCTGCGGAGAAGCGGAAGACTCAGAATAATAAGAAATAATAAGGAGGACGAGTCAGCTGCGAAGCGCGATAAACACATAATTACGGCTATTCATATGCTGCAGCAGTCACACTGCAAACCACAAGTGATATATATTCCACATAAAGTGATAGGAATTGGCCAAAGAATCCAAAAGATGATACAAAGCAAAGAGGTAATGATGAAAAAAATGGAAGAAAAATTAGCATCGCATCTCGATTTATTTCTCTAAACTGTTCCAGGAGGCACTTTTCAATGTGACAACACCAGGCCACATGTTGCTGGTGCATGCTACCATGTCAGGACCCTATATGTGCACCTATTCCTACAGAAGTGCCTTGTTCTGCTATATAAATGTGCTACCATGGCCTGCAGCGTCTCCGGACTTATCTCCCATTAAGCACACCTGAGACGTCATTGTCGACAATTACAAAGGAAGCTGCCAGCAGTGGATCTTGATGATTTTCCCAAGTGCATTCATCTTGGCAGAACATTCCTCAGACAACCATTATTAACCTCACTGATAGAAGCCGAGGATGTAATTTGCATACTGCGAACATGTCTATTCATCTTGTGATTTCCATCATTCCACAACTTTTTCTTCCTGGTGCTGAAATTTCAATGTTGTGGACTGTAATTTGTGGGCTTCCATTCACAAGACCCCATAAAAAATGACTGCAAGCTTTCTAAACAGCCAATCAACCAAAACCTGAAGTGAATCCTCAGAAAATGTATAAATGGCAGTTTATTTTTTCTTATATCATGGTCCATTAAAATAAATAAATAAATAAAATAATAGTAGTCTTGCAATTATCATACTAGCCACTAGGGCTTTTTAAGACTAATACTTCCTATTAGTAATTAGCAAGTATACTCGTTGCTAGGGTTTTCCCGCGCATGCTCGGGTGATCTCAGAGTATTTGGAAGTGCTTGGAGATTTAGTTTCTGTCACCGCAGCTGCATGATTTGCGGCTATTTGACAGCCTGAATATATGTGGGAATTCCTTAACAAACAGGCAATCCCCACATGTATTCAGGCTGTCAAGTAGCCGCAAATCATGCAGCTGCGGTGACAGAAACTAAATCTCCAAGCACTTCCAAATACTCTGAGATCAACCGAGCAACGAGTATTGTTATGTTTCAGTAACTGAGGAGAAATAGCAAAAAATAGCAAAAGCGGTAATACACCAGAGTGGCTGGAACCTATTGGATTGCAGTAACCTGAACTAACCACACAACTAGAATTAGCCGTGGAGCGTACCTACGGTGATCCTGGACGCCTCGTCACAGCCTGAGAGATAACTACACCTAAAGGCAGAAAGATGAAAGCTGTCTGCCCCGGAGCAGATCCCCAAAGAAAATAGGAAGCCCCCAAACATGTAATGGCGGCTAGACAAGAAGAAAGCACGGACACAGACAGAAAATAGGATGAGCAAACGCTGGGGCCCAATCTGTCTAGACAGAAAAGTACAGGAAAGAATTCTGACTGCAATCCAAAAAAACCCTAACAACAATACCAACACTTCTGATTGCCAAAAAACCTGAGATCACACGATTTCAACCACCTAAATCAGATCTCTGGTGTAACAAAACGCTATTCAGCAAATAAAAAGTAACAAAGGAGCAAAGCAAAAGTGCAGACACAAACGGAGCACAATTGCAGCGCCAGACCCCCAAAAGAGGACAGGCTGCAGTCCACTGCAAGCAGCAAACCTGCAGCGAAAATCAAACAGAGGAAAAAAAAACAGCAAACACTTATCTGAAGGAGAGCAGGAGACTAGCAGTGCTTCAAGCAAGACGAGCAGGAACAATTGATAACCGGCAAGGCTGCTGGGAACTCAGGCCACTTATATCCTACCATTCAGCGCCAGCTGAAGGCCATTCGGTATTCAGTTCATAACCCTCAGCAACCACCGGAGGGAGTCCCAGCTCAGAAGCCGCCTCCAGCATATTCACAACAGAGTATACTCGCTCATCATTACTTCCTATAATTTCAAGAAGAGTTAACAACAAAGCTAAATTTTATCAGAGGTTATCAGATGCAGGACCACCATGACAGCTGATAACACAGAATCCATCAATCACAATAAGTGATGTCACAGCTAACCCTGCTCAACCTCCCTTCATAATGACCTTTGAACACGCTCATTAGGTGCATCAATACAAAAAATAGGGTGAGTTCTGACCATTGTGGCTAATGTATATGTGTTGTTTCCTGAAAAACAGGAAGTTATTGTCTAAAAAAAACCTCAGTGGCCAGTATGAAAATAACATGATTTAAAAATTGTTATCAGATTGTGATAAGGAAAAATAAAACATTGCCAGACATACATTTTACACAAAAGTCTAATTAAAATAATTAGTTGTTTTCTGATGATAGTTTCCCTTTATACATACAGTACAGACCAAAAGTTTGGACACACCTTCTCATTTAAAGATTTTTCTGTATTTTCATGACTATGAAAATTGTAAATTCACACTGAAAGCATCAAAACTATGAATTAACACATGTGGAATTATATACTTAACAAAAAAGTGTGAAACAACTGAAAATATGTCTTATATTCTAGGTTCTTCAAAGTAGCCACCTTTTGCTTTGATGACTGCTTTGCACACTCTTGGCATTCTCTTGATGAGCTTCAAGAGGTAGTCACTGGGAATGGTTTTCACTTCACCGGTGTGCCCTGTCAGGTTTAATAAGTGGGATTTCTGGCCTTATAAATGGGGTTGGGACCATCAGTTGTGTTGTGTAGAAGTCTGGTGGATACACAGCTGATAGTCTTACTGAATAGACTGTTAGAATTTGCATTATGGCAAGAAAAACGCAGCTAAGTAAAGAAAAACGAGTGGCCATCATTACTTTAAGAAATGAAGGTCAGTCAGTCCGAAAAATTGGGAAAACTTTGAAGGTGTCCCCAAGTGCAGTTACAAAAACCATCAAGCGCTACAAAAAAACTGGCTCACATGAGGACCGCCCCAGGAAAGGAAGACCAAGAGTCACCTCTGCTTCTGACGATAAGTTTATCTGAGTCACCAGCCTCAGAAATCACAGGTTTACAGCAGCTCAGATTAGAGACCAGGTCAATGCCACACAGAGTTCTAGCAGCAGACACATCTCCAGGGCCGATTTTAGGCAAAGTGGGGCCCTAGGCAAAGTTTAAAATGGGGCCCCAAATGCTAACATATTGCACATCACACAGAAGCATTTCGATTGTATTTTCATGCGCTGAGGTCAGGCTGCTAAATGAGTGTGATCGACAATATTGAAGTCATTCAACACTTGTTTCCGGCCTCTTTCCACCGGCTGAGAAACAATGATGGGGACAGAATGATCACTAATGGATCTCTAACAGATCACCATACAGTGTCATGTTATCAGCAGCACATCTACAGTTTACACCCCATAGTCCTCCATATAATATAATGTGCCCCATAGTCCTCCATATAGTATAACACACTCCCCATAGTCCTCCATATAGTATAATACACTCCTCATAGTCCTCCATATAGTATAATACACTCCTCATAGTGCTCCATATAGTATAATACACCGCCAGTCATCCATGTAATACAATTCACTTCGCATAGTATAATGCACCCCATAGTTCTTCATATAGTATAATGTATTCCCCATAGTCCTTGATACAGTATAATGTAACCACCCCATAGAGCATAATGCAGCAACCCCACAGAATATAACGCACCCCCGCCATACAATATAATGCAGCCCCCGTCTTACAGTATAATGCAGCACCTCCATAGAATATATGGCAGTACCATGGTATACAGAAACACAGCCCCACATGGTATACAGAAACACAGCCCCACATGGTATACAAAAACACAGCCCCACATGGTATACAGAAACACAGACCCACATGGTATACAGAAACACAGCCCCACATGGTATACAGCACACAGCCCCACATGATAAACAGCACACAGCCCCAAAAGGTATACAGCACACAGCCCCACAAAGTATACAGCACACAGCCCCACATGACATACAGCACACAGCCCCACATGGTATACAGCACACAGCCCCACAAGGTATACAGCACACAGCCCCACATGGTATACAGGACACAATCCCACATGGTATACAGAACACAGCCCCACATGGTATACAGCACACAGCCCCATATGGTATACAGCACACAGCCCCACATGGTATACAGAACACAGCCCCACATGGTATACAGAACACAGCCCCACATGGTATACAGCACACAGCCCCACATGTTAAACAGCACACAGCCCCACATGGTATACAGCACACAGCCCCACATGGTATACAGAATGCAGCCGCACATGGTATACAGCATGCAGCCCCACATGATATACAGCACACAGCCCCACATGGTATACAGCACACAGCCCCGCATGGTATACAGCACGCAGCCCCGCATGGTATACAGCACGCAGCCCCGCATGGTATACAACACGCAGCCCCGCATGGTATACAGCACGCAGCCCCGCATGGTATACAGCACACAGCCCCATAAGGTATACAGCACACAGCCCCACATGGTATACAGCACACAGCCCCACATGGTATACAGCACATAGCCCCACATGGTATACAGAACACAGCCACACATGGTATACAGCAGACAGCCCCACATGGTATACAGAACACAGCCCCACATGGTATACAGAAACACAGCCCCACGTGGTATACAGAAACACAGCCCCACATGGTATACAGAAACACAGCCCCACATGGTATACAGAAACACAGCCCCACATGGTATACAAAAACACAGCCCCACATGGTATACAGCACACAGCCCACATGATAACAGCACACAGCCCAAAGGTATACAGCATGCAGCCCCACATGATATTCAGCACACAGCCCACACAAGTATACAGCACAGCCCCACATGGTATACAGAACACAGCCCCACATGGTATACAGCACAGCCCACATGGTATACAGAACACAGCCACACATGGTATACAGCACACAGCCCCACATGGTATACGAGCACAGCCCCACATGGTATACAGAACACAGCCCCACATGGTATACAGCACACAGCCACACATGGTATACAGCACACAGCCCCACATGGTATACAGCATATAATACAACTTTCAGGAAATAATTAGCCTAAAGATGATTAACCATAAATGAGTAAATACATGGATGTATATAGGCAATTATCAGAAAAAAGTTAGGGAATATCGCAAAACAAGGCAAACACAAAGAACCAACAAAAACGAACTAGATTCCCAAAATAGTATAAAAATATAAATTTTATTGAATAATATAACATGTAGGAAATTCGGACAAGTAAGGGAAGGAGGTGAAGACCAAAATTGTAAATGTAAAATGAGGGGTGCTACAGAGGAGATTAGGATGATAAATGGAATAGTAAATGGGCATAATACTAGCAGTCATAATATATCCTAATACATATTCATTGTCTAAGATCACCGTGGGTGATCATACACTGCCCACATGTGCTACCCCAATATGTCCACTCAGCAGGGGCAGAGCTAAAATCAAATAGATACATAAATCACCCAGAAAAATGATAGCGTTATATGAATATAGGTAATAGCATTAACACAATAGTTTTTAGTCCATAAATACGGAAATCCCAGCAATTACCTAGATATATGAAGGTATGGACGTCTCCTCCGTGCACCCTCCCCGACGCGCGTTTCGGCGACACTGGCCTTTCTCAAGGGGTATGTGAAAGTGGAGTGAAGGGGAGTTTAAAAACGCTGCCTCGACCAATGAAACTAATAGAATCAGATCATGTGACTGCACCGCCCGTAATTAGAATCAGCAGGTGGTGCACATAAAGAACTCGTCAGGTATCACCCATATAATGTCCCACATAAATATCTCCCATCCGCGAGCAAACAGCCATCAGTTGCAATTATATGATGGAGACAATGCTTACAATATGAAGGAGTGTATCTAGCGCTGACATCAGCACTGCCTCTCATGTGTTGATGTCGACGCTGCTTGTATTGACGCGTGCGTTGCCACAGAAACCGGGACGCCGGGCCGCGTCGGCATCACGAGGGTGGTGACGTCACCAAAGAGCGACCATCACCACAGCAACGAAAGATGCCGAAAGCAACCAGACGGGCCAGGAGCCGCGACATGCACGCGTACCAGCAGACGCCGAGATCAAGAAGATGGTAAGTATGAAAATATATACATATGGCAGCTCGATCACATAGGTGGATGCATATAAAAATACAACAATAATTATTATATCAGGTAACATACAATATATATATATAGGAGGGACAAGATGGGTGAGACAGATATACAGGCGCATCAAATGGTCACATATACTTGAAGTATCCGTAAAAATAATTTTAAGATGAAAATCCTGGTAGTTGATGGTTGAAATGAAGAGAGGATGTATCATACCAATCAAGAATCGTTGAACGAACCATAGGGAAATAACATGATACATATTGTAATCATGAAGGAGAGCAGCAGAAACATCTAAGACAACGAAGTAAAAGACAAAAAACAAAATTAAAAACAATGAAACACGTTACACAACAAGATTGGTCAAAAACCAAACACAATAGACAGATGAACCATTTTACAAAAATGAGGCAAAACTGATTGCCTCATTTAATCCCTTAGGATGGACCGTGTCTAATGTCCAGATCCACTTAGTCTCACACTGCAACAATTTTGATGTAAGATTGCCTCCAC
>JARQOD010013760.1:0-13906 GCA_033576555.1 Oophaga sylvatica
GTACAAATAGGTATTTTTTTTGTTGGGGTTTAAAATTATTGGGGGTTGAAAGAAGTAAAAAAGAAGTTAACTCCACGGGGTCAATAACACCTTTCGGGGCACTTACTCACACTAAGGGTCACCTCTTTCATATGGCAGCCATCACACCAAAAGGGAAAAAAGGGCCACGTAGAGGGGAAAGGGCAAGACCACTTTTGGGCCAAAACAAAAAAAAAAAAACCAAAAGCAACATTAAGGGGGATTACGCTACAAAATAACCTATGTAACCTTTCCCAATCCAAGCATTGAGGAAGAGTTGGTCAAAATATTTGCGGGGCCCACCTCCCTGCACATCCTAATCTGTGTCCTCAGGCGAGAGCCATAATACCGTCCATACTCATGGCCTCTGTGACCTTCTTTATAAGAGGGCCCCGACACTACCTCAGCTTTACTCACGCTGAAAAAAACTGTGAATGTCATCAGTTAGGGGGCATTTTTCAGGATTTCAGTTCTTAGCCAAAATTTCCGACAAAATAAAAAATAAATAATATATAAAATTTTAAAGGGTTTAAATCTCACAAAATCAAAAGGCGGGTTTTCACTTTTTCACACTTCAATGGCATACAGGCCCTAAAAAAATTTAGCATATATGCAAAATTTTCATTATTTTTCCATAAAAAATTTTAAAAAAACTTAAATTTAGATTCATTACACACCAACAAAATTTTTTTTCGGGTCTTTTTTTTGTTTTAATACGATGTTTTGGGCATACAGCTCAGAAAAACCAAAAACCCTGTCTCAAAAATTAGCATATCAAAAAAGGTTCTCTAAACGAGCTTTCCCCCAAATCTTCAAAAAACTAATTAACTCTAAACACATGCAAAAGATTCCTGAGGTTTTTAAAAACCCCCTCCTGGTTCATTCCCAAAAAACCGCCATCAGGGAAGACCTGCCGCCTGACGATTCCAGAAGGGCCCTCTTGACACCCCACAAGAGGGTAAACCCCGAAAGAAATTTCTGAACAATTAGGCTTTCCCCAATGCTTATCAAGGCACCTCAAGGAAGTCCCTTTTTAAGGAAACAAGGGGCAAAAACGCTGTACAACGAGAAAGGGGACCGGACCCTGAGGAAAATTTTGGAGAAAGGGCCGATTCCAACCCTTGGGGGGCCCGGAGCAGTGGACTGAGCGGTAGAAACATCCAGAGCCCCCGTCACAGGGGTGTGCAGAAATGGCTAAGGGCCGCATTCCCCGAAAAACCACTTTGAACCCAAAAAAAGAAGCACACTGGCCCCCAAAAGAAGCGCCGGACGTTTCAAGTGGCCCCAAACTTTTCTGATGAAAGCAAATTTGCAGTCATTCGGAAATCAAGGTGCCAGAGTCTGGGAAGACTGGGGAGAAGGAAATCCAAAATCCTGAAGTCCATGCATACCCCACATCATGTGGGGGGGGTCCCAAAAAGTCCCTCTGGTTTTTGGTCAACGGGTTTTCATAGGGCGGGGTCAATGCACTACTATCAGGATTTTGGGAGCACTTCATCTTCCATGGGCTGAAATTTTTTAAAGGAATGAAGATTTCATTTTTAAAACAAACCTGGCACCTGCCACAGTCCCCCAAAACCACTGGTAAATGGTTTACACCAGGGTTTACGGCCAATTGGCCTGCCAACTCTCCGACCTGAACCCCATAGAGAATCGTAGGATATTGTGAAAGAAAGTTAAAATTCAAGACCCAACACTCGGATATTTAAGGCCGCTATCGAAGCTCCGGGGCCTCCAAACACCTCGCAGTGCCACGGCTGTTGCCTCCAAAGCCACTCCGCATTGAAGCAGCCCTTTTTTCTGCAAAAGGTTTTCCCGAACCAAGTTTTGGTGCAAAACTGAACTTTTTATTTGAGGTTTTTTTTTTTTTTTGTTTTTAAACACTTTTTTTTATGGACGGGTGAAAAATCTAATTTTTTGAGACAGGCTTTTTGGTTTCATAGTTATGCCAAAATCACAGTATTAAAACAATAAAAGACCTAAAAAAATTTCAGTTTGGGGGTGTAATAACTAAAATATATAAATTTTAATGTAACATTACATTATGGAAAAAAATTAAAATTTTAGCACTATATGCTAATTTTTGAAAAGGACCTGTCATCTAAAAAAAAAAACCCCCCTGATTATAGATTAAATATGGCTTTGGGTCACCAATAGCTAATAGGGCTTTTTATTGGATCCCTTTTTTATTTTTCATGATGTACCTATAAACCCAAATGCATATAACTATGATGAGGATGGGATCCGTAACGACCATCGCCAAATCATCCTTTTAACATTCAATATGTCATGAAAACATAATTAAAAACCAGTAAAAGGGAAAAAAAAGGACTCTTTTTAACCTCCAAATGGCAAAAAGGGCCCTAAGGACTCTTTGGTGTGTAAATCGGTTTTTTCCCATCACAGACTAAAAAAAGGGGCTATAATTAAAACAAGCACATCTCATACGCATTTTGTTTTTTTTTTTCATTCCGCCTGACTGGCTGGCAAAAAATTTTTGTTTTTACACCAATAACTTTAATAAATTTTATTCATTTTATACAACTCCAAGCCAAGCCACTTGCCTCAACAAATTTCAACTCTGAGAATATCAAACGTCTTTTCAGAGGGGAAAAGGACTAGAATTCAGGGCCACCTATAGAAGTAGCAACCCCTAAAAGCAATGTCGCCCCTTTTAACGAGCTTTTTACTGACTTGGGATGAAAGGCAAAACAAAAATCTCAATTTGCAACACGTGTTTCGGTGCTTCTCCTCGTCTGCAAAGTGTGGATCGGTTTTGGCTTGGGGAAAGGGGGCGTCTCACCAATTCAAGGGCACATTTCTCCTTGCGGAAGTGACAGAAAAGCATGCCTGAGAGGAACTTTTGGGGTAAGGCACTGTAATGTATGTATACAGTTCATATAGCGCTTGTCTTTGGTGCGATGAAAAAAAAGGGATCCGGTTTGATATAAAAAGCCTGTATTACCAACAATTTGGGCAAAATAGTCACACAGTTTGCAACACAGAAACGGGAGACACAGCAGGCCGAAATCCAAGCTCACAATCACTCCCCAATACAGATTCGGATCTTCTTCTCGTTACCGAATCCATGCAAACTTTTGTCTTTCAAAAGCAGGTTCAGAGTCCACAAGTGCTTCAGAGTTCCCAGTAGGAATAGCTGGGGACAAGGCCAAGGTTTACAGGAGTCAATCACAGTTTCACTCGGGCAGATTCTGAAGCACTGATTGCTCAGCGGGGCTGCTTAAGAAGCAAAAGAGAATCGGGGCGGAACAGCAAGCTGGAAACCCATTTTGACTGAGGGCAAGAAGCTGCAGCAAGACAGAAAGAAAATGCGACGAACAACTGATTTCAGGAAATATACATAAACCCTTTACATTATTTCCCCCCTTAAGGACAACCCTCTGGATGACCTCAACCGGGTTTTGTGTGGTACCTCTGATGAAACGACGAGCAACGAGGACTTAACGTTTTTGACCTTCCCAGATTTGTCCTCCACGGGTAGCCCCCCAAATTTAATCAGATATTTAACTGATTTCTAACCCGGAAAAAAAAACCTTTTCCCCACCACAAATTTTTCCCCTGACCATCACAGCACTGGGCGGGGAAAGGGAGGGGAACGTCCGGGAAACGTTTTGGGTGTCCCAGCCTTTAGAGGAACATAAAGACAGGGGGGATTCTCAATTCGGGGCAGTTAAGACGACAACAACGGCATTTAAAAATTTTTACTGATTTTATGGGGTCCAAGTACTTATGTCCCAACTTGACTGGAATCCTTAACTTAAGATTTCGGGGTTGACAGCCGCCAAGTCTCCCCCTTAAAAGCGGGTCGGGTTTACAAAATTTTATCTGCTGCTTTTTTTTGTACCTTTCTTGACCCTTTCCAGTTTTTCCTTAAAAAATCCAATTCTTCTGTAAAGACGTATTCTTTCAGCCACTGCGGAAAAAGGCGTTTCAGGGAAATCGGGGTAGAATGTTGGATATAACCTAGTTTTAAGTAAAAAGGAGACTGTTTAGGGGGCACTCTGAAGTTGTTATACAGAACCAGCTAATGAAGTAATCCACCCAATCACCTGTAGGTGGCAATAAAGCACGGGAGAACTGCTCCAGGGTTTTGGTTCGTTCGTCTGTCCATTAGCCCCTGGGGAAAAAGCAGAAAAAAGGGTTTTATTTTAAAATGTCCAAGCGCACAGAAATTTTGCCAAAACCTAGAAGTGAATTGCCCCCTCGATCCAAAAAAACCTCATCCGGTACTCCAGTAAGCGAACCATTTTTAAAACATCAAATCTGATGTCTTTTTTTGCAGGGGTAAGCCGACAAAAGGGGATAAAATGACTCCCTTTGTTAGATGGCAACCACCACAAATGGGTTCTTCCCCAAGGTTGGAAACTCCACAATGAATCCAAGAAAGGGATCCCCAGGGGCGGAGGGGTGGGAAGAGGCTGTAACAGACCATTTGGTAGGAGCGAGGTGTTTTGCATTTTGCACAACCTCAATGAAGTACTAATTCAAAACACCCTTCCTGCAAGTGGCCACCAAAAAAAAAACCGAAAAAAATTTCCCCTGTGTCTTTTAGAATTTTTTCCCCCTCTATCCCCAGCATTTTTGGAATCTGAATGAGTTGCAAAAAACTCTAACGACGTTTCAGGAAATACAGAATTGTCCCTAAACCACACACCATTCTTAAAGACAAGACTTACCCCCTTGGGGGTGTGCCAAAAAGGAACCCGGGTATCTTCCTTGTTTCCCTTTAATAGGTCTTGATTATGAATTATCCTAGGAATCTAGAGTCAGAAAATGTCCCTTTGGAGAGTAATTGGACGGTCTCTCTGAGTAATCCTAGAATGCACAGCCTTTTCCCTTGCGCGATCCGGTCTATAAGAAAAAGATAAAATAAAATTTGGTTTTAAAAAAAGATTTCCCCAGCCTGCGAGGGGTCGGGATTAGCCGACCTATAAACTCAAGGTACGAGGTCTGTCAGGGCCATTTGCTGGGACTCCCTGAAGAAGGTTCTCCATTCTTTTAAGGCGGCAAAAAAGGCCAACAACTCTTATTTCCCACATCGGTTCCTCTCAGCCGAAGAAAACTGCTGGGAAAAGAAGGCACAGGGATGCAAACATTCTTCTCACCGTTTTCCTGGAGAGTGTTCTTTTTACGGAAAGCTGAGGAGGCAGGCAAAAAAGGAAATACACCAGAGCGTTGATTCTATGAATTGCAGTACCCAAATAACCACCCAACTAGAGGCAGCCGGGGGAGCTTTCCCTACTTGGTCCAGACGCCTCGTCACAGCCTAGAAACAACTACACCAAAGATAGAAATGGGAAACATCTGCCCCGTAGCAAAACCCCCAAAGATAATAGAAAGCCCCCAAACATGTAATGGGGGTTTAGACAAAAGGAAAATACTGACACAAAAGAAAATAGATGAGCAAACCGGGGGCCCCAAAAACTATCAAATAGAAAAAGGACAGAAGGGTACTTACTGCAATCCCAAAAACCCCGAAAAACCCCAAACTCTACTAATTTCAAAATCACCTGAAACACACACCTCTACCCCCAAATTTATTCTCTGGGAAACAAAAAACAGCCACGAAAAAACTGGAAAAAGCAAAATACAAAACACAGGGGCGAACAAAACTGAGAGGGCAAAAGCCCCCGGAGGGACCCAAAGGGCCCCCCACAGAAGGCAGGACAATGCAAAAATATAGCAAAAACACAAAATAGAAATTGTCTTATCTGATACAGGAGATGCAGACACGCACAGCAGGGTACAAAGGGAAAAGAAAAAGGTTCAGACCAGAACAATTATCACCGGCAACCCGAGGAAAATTAATCCCTTAATAAACCAAAACATAACACCTGATTCCCCCGTCCTCACAACCTCACTAGTACCGCTTGTAACCACCGAGGGACCCCCCTCAGAACCCCTACCAAACCCTTTCACAACGTACCCCCCCTTGAGAGGGCACCGAACCCCCTTTTTAGCAACCAGGGGCGGGTCAGGATAGTTCTATATACGCACGGAAAAGTCTCCTACGGATGTCCAAGCAAACACCCAAAAATTATCTTCCGCCCAAAACCCTCCCCTTTTTAAAAACCAAAACTGGAGTCTTCGTCTAAAAAAAAACGAGAACCAAAATTTTTTTCCAACCACATACTCCAGATTGCCCTCAACCAAAACAGGGTCAGGAGGCACAGCAGCAAAACCACGGCTAAACAAACCTTTCAAAAAGGGACTTGGGGAACAGATGGATCAAATGTCCCTAAAAAAGCAAACGAAAAGAAACGGGATTAATAATCTCCTGATCTTATAAGGTCCAATGACCTAGGCTTAAATTTGGGAGATGCACTCCATGGGAAAAATTCTTTGGGGAAAACCCAACCAAGTCCCCCATTTTTAAACCGGGGACCATCAGTCCTATGCCTTTAGCAAACCGCTGGGCCTTCCCTCCTGAGAAGGGGGACAACCTCCCACTACCTCCCCCCAAAAACCCCCATACGCTCAACAACAGAGTCAAACCGGACAGACAGAAGCCCCGCCTGTCCTGAAAAAAAACGAGGGTAAACCCGGGGAATTTTCAAAAAAAAAGGGAGACATCAAAGGGCAAAGACCCCTTTTTTTAAACAAACTACCCCAAAAAAAAAAAGGACCCAGTCACCTGCAGCGGGACACAAACACTTTTAAATTTCTCCAAGTCGGTTTTTTTTCTCTAAATTTTGGACCATTTTTTTGGGAGAAATCCGGGGGGAAAGAAAATTGAACACCCAGTTTAAAAAAAAAAACCCCCCAAAAACGGGAAACAAACTGGCCCCCCTCTGCAAAACAATTTTCTCAGGAACCCGGGGTAAACGAACCACGTGCTGAAGGAACAAGGACCAATTCAGAGGAGGAAGGCAACTTAGGTAATGGCACAAAATTATTTTTGGAAAACCACCAAAATTTTTAAAACCCCGATGGGGTCTTTCCCCTGAAAACGGGGAAAATCGGAATGAAATCCATAGAAAAATTTTTGGGGCCGGGGCTCTTGGGCCGGGCAAGGGGATCAAAAAACCACTAGAGCAAGAAGGGGGGCTTGGAGCGAGACAAGCCCCCCCGGGCCCCCCAAAATTCCTGAAAATCGCGAGAAAAGGGGAAGGCCCCAAAAAAGGGCCGACAAACCCAAATCTCTGGTCCCAAAAAATTTTCCGGGGTGCCCAGCCAAGGGGAACAAAAATCGACTCCTTTCTTTTTCCTTTGGGCCCCCGGGCAAAAAATTTTTCCAAAACAGGCACGCTGGGGGCCATCCCCCGACCCCCCCCAACAACCAAAAAGGGGGGGGAAAATGGCGGAAAGAATACCCCCCCTTTAAAAAAAAAAGGGATCGAAGCCGGGAGATCCCAAGGAAACTCCTCGAAGGGGACCCCCCTTTAAAATTTTTTGTCCCGGAAAAAGGGAAAACCCCAAAAAATTTAAAAACGTGTGAAAAACAAGGCCCACCTGGCCTGTCAGGATTGAGTGTTTTTGGGAGATTCCAGATAGACCGTTCTTATGGTCCGTAAGGACCACCCCCTATTTTTGGGGTCCCCCACCAATGCCCACTCTTCAAAAGCCCACTTTATTTCCAAAAACTCCCCATTACCCACGTCAAATTATTTTTTTAGGAAAAATTTTCGGGAAAAAAAAAGGGAAAAAGGGTTCTTTTTGAGGGCTCGGGTTTTTTTGGGGAAAAAAACCCCCTGCCCCCAAATTTTAAGGGACAACCCCCACCTGAAAAAGGGAGAAAACCCGGCGGCCCTTTAAAAAGGAGCAAATGAAATTTTCTTAAGTTCCTGAAACGCAGAAAACTGCCTCAGGGGCCCTTTACCACATCAAAAAACCCCTTTTTTTTCAAAACAGTTAATGGGTTTTTAAAAAAAAAAAGAAATTTTTTAATTTAAATTTTGATAAAAAAATTGGGGGGAAACCCCCCAAAACCTGGAAAAACCCTTTTTAAAAAAATAGGTTGGACCCCCAAACACAGATGGCCCGAACCCTTTACCGGGGGCCATTTCATAACGATGGGGGGCCCAAAAAGAAACCCAGAAAAAACTTTTGTACGCCAAAAAAACACTTTGATCCCCCTTTACATACAAGTTTTTCTCTCAAAATCGGGGGGGGGAAAACAGTTCGAACATGTTTTTCATGAGGTCCCAGTCTTTTGAAAAAAAACAAGATATCATCCCAAAAAAACAATCAAAAAATTGTCCACAAAACCCCGAAAATGTCAATTTTATGAAGGGCTGGAAGACGGAAGGGGCATTTTGTGGCCCAAAAGGGGATCACAAGGTACCAAAAAAACCCCTTTAGGGGGTTTTTAAAGCCGCTTCCATTCAACCCCCTGCTTAATGCGAATAAGGTTTTTTCGCCCCCCCGAGGCCCCAAAAATTTTAAACCAAGTAGCTTTTTTCCCTGGAAAAAAAGGTCAAAAACAAGGGTAAAGGGGGGTTTTAAATTTTACAGAATATTGGGGTTTTTAAAAGGCAAAACAAACACGGGCCCTTAAAAGAAAACCCTTTTTTTTTGGGGGCAAAGAAAAAACCGGGGAAACCAAAGGGGGGAAAAAGGGTGGCCCCCATTAAAAATTTTTCCCCCCAAAGTTTTTTTGATATAAAAACCGCCCTAGCGTCATTTTTTGGGAAGAAAAATTTAAAAAAAAGGGGGCCCTTGGGGGAATTTTTTACCGGGGACTTTTTCAAAGCGCAGTATTTGCTCCTATGGGGAGGAAGGATGAAAATTTTTCTTTCGCAAAAAACACAGAAAAATTTAAACAAAAAGTCAGGGAAAATTCAGCCGGGGGGGGGGCAAAAAAAAAACGGGGGTGTTGGAAAAACACAAATTTGGGGCCCCCCCCGGTTACGACACAGGTTTTTTCCCAAACCCAAAAAAAGGGTTATGAGCGAAACCAAGGGAAACCCGCACAAAATTTATAGTTTTTATAAACCAAAAATTTGCGAAAAACCGGTGACGGGGTTTAAAACCCCTTATCACCGAGTAGAAAATGGGGTTTTTTTCTCCCCAAAAAGGGGGAAAAACGACCCCCAGTAAAGGGGGAAAAGACTTCGTAGGGGGATCAAAAAACCCCCAATTTTTTGCAAAAACTAATCCAAAGGGTTTAAAAGCTGCTCCCAAAATCAACGAAAAACCTGAAAAAATGAGGAAGAGAGCAAAAAAGAGTGGAAAAGTTAAAAAAAACTTATCTGAACCAAAACCCCAAGGGCAACTTTAGCCAAAAGTTTTCCCCCCTTGGGGGAGAGAAATTTGCATAAAAAGGGGATCCCCCCAAAAAATAACCCTTTTTTCTTTCGAAACTCATGACGTTTGGCCCCCGACACCACCCCATCAACTGCAGGGGGGCCCGCCTGGCCCCCCAAAAAGGGAAAAAAAACTCCACGAATTCTCCCTCCGCAAAAGTTGTAATTTGAATCGAAGCATAAATCATTTAGCCCAAAAGGGGGAAAAGGGAATCCCACCCTAAATCCTTTTCTTTACCCACCCGCCCCTTTCCCGGGAAAAGGGGCCCCCCCAAAAAGTTGTCATTTTCCTTTTTGGGGGGGGACTTTCCCCCCTAGGGGAAACTCCGACCCTATAAAACAGCCATCAAGCCCCTGATTTAATGCCCAAAAGGCTTTTTTTGCTTTTCATGGGCATTGGCTCATGTTTCAATAACCCCAAAGCCGAAAAAAAGCATCAAAATCACTCAAAACAAGGGGTCCCCCGGGTTAGGGAAAAAGCCCAATTTCCCGAGGGCGCCCCGCGGGGGAAAAAAGAAAATTTTAACCCGCTGCGCGGTTTCCCGAGGCTTTGATTTTAAGGGAAGAAAAATTTTCAATTTTTTTAAATTTTGAAACTTAGCTCGACCCCCAAAAAAAATGGCAGGGGATCCAGGGTTTTCCCCAAAAGGGAACCCAGCAAGATTGCACAATACTCCGAAAACCCCTGGAACTGATCCACCCCCCAGACAAAAGTGCAAAAAACCCTTGGGAGAAAAAATCCTCCCCCCCCCCCCCAGAATACAGGGGGAAAAAAAAAAAAGCAACAAACAAAAATATCTCTGAAACTTTCTTCCTTAAAAAAAATTTTTTTTTCCCTTTGTGGTCCATAAAATTTTTTTGGGCCGGGGATACTGTTTTTTACGGTTTTTTGGGGAGTGCGGGAAAAAAAAAATAACCAGAGCAGTTGGAACTATAAAATTGCAAACCCTGGGTAACCCCAAACTAAGGAGCCGGGGGGGGGTTCCTACGTTGGGGCCTAGCGCCCCGTCCCGCCTGAAAAAAATAACTCACCCAAAATAAAAAAGGGGAAACCCCATTGCCCCCACAAACCCCCAAAAAAAAATAGAAACCCCCCCAAAAAAGTAAGGCGGTTAGACAAAGGAAATTTCTGAAAAGAAGAAAATATTTTTTGGGAAACCTGGGGGGCCCCAAAAATCTAAATAGAAAAACAGGGAAGGGGGACTTACGCAATCCCCGAAAAACCCCGAAAACACCAAAATTACTAATTTAAAAACCCCGAGATCACACACCTCACCCCCTAAAAAATTCCTTTGGGTAACAAAAAAGCGGGCCCGAAAAAACTGGGGGAAAACAAAAGTTAAAAAAAACCCGTGGTGGAAAAAAAAAGAGAGGGCAAAAGCCCCCCCGGGGGGGGCCCGAAAAGGCCCCCCCAGGGGGCAGGACCCCCAAAGCAAAAAAAAAAGCAAAAAAACAAAAAAAAAATTTTCTTAACTGATAAACGGGGATGCAGAAAAAGACACAGCAGGCTAAAGGGGGGGAAAAGGGGAAAAAAGGGGTTCAGACCGAACAATTGACACCGGAACCCGAAGGGGGAAAAGTTTCCCCTTTAAAAAAACCAACAGTAACACCTGTTTCCCCCCCCTTTCCTTCCCCCTATTTTTCCCCTTTTTAAAACCCCCGAGGGAGCCTTGCTCAAACTCATTCAAACCCATTCCAAAAAAACCCCGGGGTTTAACACCCCTTAAAAAACCTTTTTTAAGGGGGGGAAAATTTTTTTTTAAGGGAAAAACCCGGGGTTTATAAAAAAAGGGGTTTTGGGAAAACCCAAAATTTTTGAAACGCTTGGGTTCCCTCCTTAACCCCCCCTTTCAGGGTTTTGGGCCAAAACCTTGGGGGCTTGGGGGTTTTTCTTCCATCCATACTAATTCCCTTTTTAGAAGTAAATACCCCCAAAATTTTAATTTCGGTCCTAGGGAAAATTCCCCACTTTTAAAATTTGATTAAAAAATTTTTAAAATTTGTCTTAGACGCCAAGACCATTCCACTTTCCCCTATTTCCTTTTTGGGGGTTTTAAAAAAAATTTGAAAACAAAAATAAATTACCAAAAGTATCTAGGAGATCCCCGAGAGTCATTCACCCAAGGGGAAAGGGGCTGGGGGGGGGGGGTACCAACCCCAAAAAAGGGGGAACTAGATATTCAAAAAGGGCCCCAACTGAAAATGAAAACTTCCCTTATCCCCCGGTCTAATACGGACTAATTATAGGCCCCCGAAAACATTTAGAAAAAAAATTTTTGGCCCTTTGCACTCTCCCAAAAAAACAGGGGTTTAAAAGGGAAAGGGGAAAAAATTTTTAATAGTAAAAAATTTTTTTCCCCCCGACCATGGTCTCAGAGATCCTCTTTTTTCTTTACAAAGAAAAAGGGGGCACCCGCAGGAGATGAAAGGGGGGGTAGAAGCCCTTTGGGGAGATTTTTATCTAGAATCCTTTTTAAAAAATTTTGCCGGGCCCCCCAGGGGGGAGTCTTTCCAAAAAAGGGGGCCGTCCAGGCAAAATTTAAAGGACAAAAATATGGGCGGTAGGGGGAAAAATGGTCGCGTTTTTTCTTGCACATAAATTCCCCTTTGTCCGGTATAAAAGCGGGGCAAGATTCCTTTAGGGAAAAGGGAACTGAAAATTTTGGGCCCCCCTGTTTCTCTGGGGAAATGTAAATTTCCCTTTGGCTCCCAGTTAAGGGGGGTTCTGGCCTCGCCTTTTTTCCCCAGAATAAAGGGAAAATGGGGGGGAAAAAAAAAAGCAAAAGGGCAGTTTTCCCTTATGAACTTTAAAACCCCCCAAAAACCCCCCGACAGATCCCCTCTTAACACCACAAAAATAGGTGCGTATCTTAAAACGGGGGGGCGTTTATAATGAAGTGCCTGATTACCACAATAGAAACATAAAATTCTCCTTAAACATTTTTCCTTGCGTCATACTAACCCTCGTTGTAAAGAGTCACGCATGGGTTAAATTCAGGTTCCCGTGTAACCCTATAAAAAGGTTCCTTACGGAGGGGAATAGGAAAAGGTTAGTCGATGCTTCAAACCATCTCTTGCCTGCGTTCAGTCAGACGAGTATCAATACGGATGCAGTAGTTAAAAAAGTCACCTAACGCAGTGGGAGGGTCGCACGAGCAAGTTCATCCTTAATCAGTGGAGATAACCCCTTCGAAAAATAGATTTTTTGCGAACTGTCCCAGGTGGTATCAAGGGCCCATCTCCTGAAATCCAAGCATATTCAGCTACCGAGTGCTTACCTTGGCGCAAAGCTAACATGGCTGCTTCAGCTGTTGCACCTCGATTGGGGTCATCAAAAACCTGCCCCATGGCTGAAATAAAATCATCAAGTGATTCAAACAATCATCCTCAGTCTCAATCAAGGGTTTGCCCACATTAAAGCCTTGTTGGTAAGCAACATAATTATAGTAAGCACCTTAGATCGTTCAGTGGGAAAATTGTGAAGCATGTGCAGAAAAAAAAGATGCATTGATTAATAAATCCCCTGAATTTCTCACGTTCACCGCCAAAACGAAAAGGGGCAACTTGGGAATCCCAGCACTCGGGGCTACGGCAGAGCCTGGACTCGCCCCTCTAGAACCTCAATCCTGGCTCGCAAATCCTGGGTAGTCTGTCCAACCACTTGCAAATTGTGATTATTGAGGTCCTGTAGATTTGTAAAAACGGTCTTTATATTCTGCAAATCTGCAAGGATATTATCAGTCACTCCGCAAAGTTCCTTTATGCGGGCCTCCATTTTCCAGATCTTTTAAGACAGGATACTGGAAGAAGAGGAGAGAAAAAAAACAATAGTGTTCACCTGTGGCAACACTGCAGAGAGAAAAAAAAATTAAGGGAACTGCTCACCTGGAATGGTTGTGAGAAGTCACAACCACTATCATCACAGAAAGTTTCAACCAGACATCTGATATCCAGAGTTACAGCAGACAAAAAGAGAAAGAAAGGAAAAAAAAAAAAAAAACAATAGTGTTTACCTGTGGTAACACTGCAAAAAGAAAAAACTTAAGGGAATTGCTCACCTGGAATGGTTGTGAGAAGTCACAACCACTGTCAAACACAGAAAGTACAACCGGGCGTCTGATATCCACAGTACAGCAGACACAGCCTTTCCCGACCCAGCAGACACTAACGTTTTGGCTTCAGAAACTTGTAATGTATGTAGTTTCATTCATATAGCGTCTTGTGCTTGGGGCGATGAAAACACAGGAGTCACAGGTTTTATATAGAAAAGTCCCGTATTACTTCATAACAAGTTGCAGAAATAGTCACACAGTTTGCAGACACAAAACAGAGACCCCAGCAGGCCAGAGTAATCCAAGCTCAGCAATCACTCTCCAATACAGATTCAGGATCTTCTTCTCTGTTACCGTAAGTCCATGCAAACGTGGGTCTTTCAAAGAGCAGGGTTCAGAGTCCACAAGTGCTTCAGAGTTCCTCAGTAGGAATAGCTGGAGTACAAGGTCCAAGGCTTTCAGGAGTCAAGTCACAGGGTTTACTGCAGGCTAGATTCGGGAAACACTGATTGCTCCCCTGTGGCCTGCTTAAAAAAGCAAAGGAAAAAATTTAGGCGGGGGAAAATGCAA
>JARQOD010013761.1:0-13905 GCA_033576555.1 Oophaga sylvatica
ACGAAAATATCGAAACGAATTATCGAAAGGCCGATAGAGCTAATATCGGCCGATAGCCGATATTTACATTATCGTATCGCTCAACCATTATAACATATTAACAAAAGAATTGTTTCCAAAATTGTGCTGATGTAAAGTAGACATGTGGGAAATATTATTTATTAATTATTTTGTGTGACACAACTCTGATTTAAGTGTACAAAAATTAAAAATTTAAATATGGCAATATTTTCAAGATTTTTGCCAAATTTCCATTTTTTCATAAATAAATGCAAGTTATATCAAAGAAATTTTTCCACTGACATGAAGTATAGAATGTCAAAAAAGAGCAGTCTCAGAATCAGTGGAATATGTTGAAGCGTTCCAAAGCTATCACCTCATAAATTGACAGCGGTCAGAATTGTAAAAATTGGCTTGGTCATTAAATAACAAATTGGCTCTGTCACTAAGAGGTTAAGGTAGCAATATGCACCAAAAGTGGATGTGCATTTTTGTACATATCCTTGCTGGATGGCATTTTTCCACTTTGTTGGATTAAAAAAAAAAGTATTTTAAGAATACATTTGTACCCAGTAAGTGGCTGTACTGCTCAGTAGAGTTGAGTGAAACAGGTCGGTCAGATTCATAAGTCACCAACTTTCGCCAAAGTCAGGTTTTGGCGAAACCCGACCATAGCGTGAAGTCGGCCATGCGTTCAGCAAAACGAGCGCCAAAGTTGGTTTTCCCATAATGCTTGCAGGCGCCTTTTTTCAGCCAATGAGCAAGGACTTACACTGTGGGCAACGAGATGACATGGGCAGCGTCCACCGCCATCTTAGAGAAGGGCATTGCAGTGATTGGCTTGCTTTGGGGGAGTCACAGTGTCTATAAAAGCACCTGACCGCCGATCCGCCATTTTACTTCTGACGATCTTAATAGTAGGGAGAGGTTGCTGATGCTGTTTATCAGTAGGGAGAAGTTAGGGCTGGAAAGAGAAGTTCTTATGTGCTTGTGCTGATTGCAATTGTGCTGTACAGTTAGTGTGCAGTGACAGGGGAGGATTTTCTTGTGTGCAGCAATGCTGGCTATTAGGCTGCCTGATAGCTGTATTGCTGTGTGAACACTGCTGTGCAGACTGGTTATTACACAGCACTAATACTTTTAGTCTTTTTTTTGCACAGTTACCGAGCGTTCATTTTTTCCCACACCATATAAAGCTGTACGCTCCTCAGACACTAACGTGTACTGGCTGGTATCACGGACAAATACATGCTGACTATCTGTGTGTGACTCCGGAAATATATACGGAGATTTAAATTTTCCCCCAGACTGTATACAGCTGTACGCTTTGATACAGTACCGTTTTTCTGCTTTTTGTATTCTGTCTAATCCATACTGAGTGAGCGTCTGTGTGTGACTCTGGAAATATATACGGAGATTTAAATTTTCACCTTCACTGTATACAGCTTTTATCTTCTGATACAGTAACTTTTTTCTGCCTTTTGTATTAGGTAAATCCATACTGAGAGAGCGTCTGTGTGTGACTCTGGAAATATATACGGAGATTTAAATTTTCACCTTCACCGTATACAGCTTTTATCTTCTGATACAGCAACTTTTTTCTGCCTTTTGTATTAGGTCAAATCCATACTGAGAGAGCATCTGTGTGTGACTCTGGAAATATATACGGAGATTTCAATTTTACCCTACACTATATATACCTGGTATCTTCGGATACAGTACCTCTTTTCTGCCATTTGTGTTACGGTCAAATCCATACTGAGAGAGCGTCTGTGTGTGAATCTGGAAATCTATACAGAGATTTAAATTTTACCCTACACCGTATACAGCAGTACGCTTCTGATACAGTGCCATATATCTGCTGGTATTTTTGGTACATTTTCCCAAACATGAGGAAGTATGGTGGAAGAGGCCGCGGATGAGGGCGGGGGCCAGGTGGTACTGATGGTGGTGGTGCATCTGCTGGTAGTGCCAAAAGCACAATAGCACCTAAGCAGGAGGTGTTGAGCCTGCATTATTTGTCTTTTGGGAGTAGGTAAACCACTTTTAAAGCCGGAGCATCAGGAAAAGGTTTTGGCTTACATTGCCGATATAGCCTCCAGCTCTATCACCTCCTCTTCTGAAGTTTCAAAAAGTGCAAGCAGTGAGTAGTCAGTGCAGGCTCCTGGTCAGGAAGAACACCTTTCCTTGTGTCCTTCATGTAACGAATGGAAGCGGAGGCAGAGGTGGTGAAGTTCACATTCGTTTTTATTTTTTAATGTTGAACCTCGAGACCGCGGTCCGGGGGGCTCCGAAGGGGGCGTAACTAGTGAGCCCCGGGTACCCGTAGTAAGGCCCTCGAACAGGACCAGAATGGAATACCCAGAGGACACAGGTGCTACCTCCAGTTAGACCCCGAACACGTGGCAGCTGTCCCGGAGGGACCAAAAGGGTAACAAGTATTTACAGAGTCCGTGGAAAGTTCTTGACGGAGAAGGGTAAGGTCCTGGTCCAGAACGGATGGTAGAAGGCTGGCTTCAGTGACCTTGTCACGGTCCACGGGTACGGATGGCTGATGGGGAACGGGATGACACTTGCGCCAGTAATAGCCGAGATTGTCCAGATTAGCCAGATACGGGTTAGCAATGATCTGAGGAGACAAACAGTATCAGCGAAGCACAGAGACTGCAGACGCAGCGCAGACAGAACAGGCACAGAACTGGATGTAGCAATGATAGAACACGTTGCTCCGGCACTCCCCTAATGGTGGAGTGACCAGATATAGTACTGAGTGCGCAGCCATTGGATAATTAGCTATTTCAAAAGATGCACGCTGCCCCTTTAAGAGAGGCGGTGGGCGCGGCCTCGCGTCCTAAGCCGACTGTCTGGAGGCCTGCCAGCAGCGTGCCAGGAAGTGGAGGAGGACTCAGGACGCCGGAGAGCAGATGGGACAGGAGACCCCAGCCCACGCACAGACCGCCGCAGAGGGACAGCCCGAGGAACAGGTGAGTGAGCAGAACGGAGTGCAGAGGCAGCGCTGGGACCGGGTGTAACAGTATCCCCCTCTTTACTCCCCCTCTTTTTCAAGTCTGCGTGAAATCTTTTAAGAAGAAGAGGGGCCTGGATGTTCTCTTTAGGCTCCCAAGACCTCTCCTCAGGACCAAAACCCTTCCAGTCCACCAGGTAATAGATCCTACCTCTTACTCACTTAGAGACCAAGATATGTTTTACCTCAAAAACATCATCCTCAGAGACCGAATCAGGAGTGGTACCCGGGTCCTTAAAAAAGGAGCTCAACACTACTGGTTTGAGGAGGGAAACATGAAAGGAGTTAGGTACTCTTAGAGAATTAGGCAATTTCAGTTTATAAGAGACCGGGTTGATGTGTCTCAAAACTTCAAAGGGACCAATGAAACGAGGACCCAATTTGTACGATGGTAACTTCAGACGGATGTACTTGGAGGAGAGCCATACCTTGTCTCCTGGACGAAAGATGGGAGCCTCCAAACGTCTTTTGTCCGCATGCGTTTTCATACGTTGAGAAGCTTTCTCCAAAGCCGACCTGGTCTCTCTCCAAATGTCCGAGAAATTCTTTGACAAGGTATCGACTGCCGGAACATCTGACAATCCCGAGACAGGAAGAGGAATTCCGGGTTGCAGTCCAAACACAATCTGAAAGGGAGACTTTCCAGAAGATTCACTTACTTGATTGTTGTAGGAGAATTCCGCCCAGGGCAGTAATTCTACCCAGTCATTATGATGAGCGTTGACGAAGTGACGCAGGTATCCAGCCAGGATTTGATTGATCCTCTCCACTTGCCCATTAGACTGGGGATGATATGCAGAAGAAAAATCTAGTTCAATTTTTACCATTTTACAGAGTCCTCTCCAGAACTTAGAGGTGAACTGGACGCCCCTGTCGGACACGATGTGGAGAGGAAATCCATGTAGACGAAAGATGTGCTGGATGAAGTGAGTGGCCAGTTCTGGAGCAGACGGGAGGCCAGATAGCGGAACGAAGTGAGCCATTTTAGAGAAGCGGTCCACCACAACCCATACCACTGAGCAGCCAGAAGAGATGGGAAGATCCGTGATGAAATCCATCGCGATGTGCTGCCAGGGAGTGGACGGAATCGGAAGAGGCAGAAGCCTGCCGGCTGGTAGATGTTTAACAGTTTTGTTACGAGCACATGAAGGACATGCTGCGACAAACTCCTGGATATCCTTGACCATGGTAGGCCACCAGTAATACCGGGAGATGAGTTGCTGCGTCTTTTTCTGACCAACATGGCCAGCCAACTTAGAAGAATGACCCCAGCGCAGAACACGAGTACGGTCAGAAGCAGACACGAAAGTCTTCCCAGGAGGAAGCCGGGCCAGATCAGTGGAGGCAACAGAGACTAACCTAGAAGGTTCAATAATGTGCTGAGGTTCCTCCTCCAGTTCAGGAGGCAAGAAGGCCCTAGAGAGTGCGTCTGCCTTGATGTTCTTGTCAGCTGGACGGAAATGAAGTACAAAATTGAAACGGGCAAAAAATAATGCCCAACGGGCCTGACGGGGATTCAGTCTTAAAGCAGATTGGAGATAGGCAAGGTTCTTATGGTCGGTGAATATGATTACCTGGTGATGAGCTCCTTCAAGAAGATGTCTCCATTCCTCCAGAGCCAATTTGATGGCCAACAGTTCGCGATCACCGACAGAGTAGTTCCTTTCTGCAGGAGAAAAAACCTTGGAAAAAAAACACACGAGATCATCCGCCCGGTAGACGACTTCTGGGTCAGAACTGCTTCTGCACCTATGGAAGAAGCGTCAACTTCAAGAAAAAATTGCTCACTTGAATTAGGACGATGGAGAAAGGGTGCGGAAGCGAAGACTTTTTTGAGAGAAACAAAGGCCTCTTCTGCCTCGGAGGACCATTCCTTAGAGTTTACACCTTTCCGGGTTAAGGCTGTGATTGGAGCCACTCGGGTGGAAAAGTGTGGAATGAATTGCCGGTAGTAATTGGCGAATCCGAGGAACCTTTGTATGGCTTTTAGCCCAGACGGACGAGGCCAGTTGAGAACTGCAGACAACTTCTCCGGATCCATCTTTAATCCTGTGGAAGATACAATGTACCCAAGGAAAGGCAAAGAGGACTGCTCAAAGAGGCATTTCTCATATTTGGCATAGAGCCTGTTCTCTCTCAGTCTTTGTAAGACCAGGCGTACTTGCCTCCGGTGTGACGTCAAGTCAGCAGAAAAAATCAAAATATCGTCCAGGTAAACCACGACACAAGTATAGAGCAAGTCCCTGAAAATGTCATTAACAAATTCCTGAAAAACCGCAGGTGCATTGCTTAGGCCGAATGGCATTACCAGGTATTCATAGTGGCCGTCACGGGTGTTGAAGGCTGTTTTCCATTCGTCTCCCTCTCTGATTCGGATCAGGTTGTAGGCCCTCTGAGGTCCAATTTGGTGAAGATCTTGGCCCCTCGGAGACGATCAAACAGCTCTGAAATAAGAGCAATGGATACCTGTTTTTTACCGTGATTTGATTTAGACCCCGATAGTCAATGCAGGGCCGCAAGGATCCGTCCTTTTTCTTCACAAAGAAGAATCCAGCTCCTGCCGGTGACGATGACTTTCGGATAAATCCTCTAGATAAAATTCTCTTGAATGTAGTCCGACATGGCCTGAGTCTCTGCCTGTGAAAGAGGATAAACTCTCCCGCGAGGGGGTGATGCTCCTGGAAGAAGCTCTATCTGACAGTCATACGACCTGTGTGGAGGTAGTCTCTCAGCCTCTTTTTTCCCAAAGACGTCAGAGAAGGACCAATAGGCGGAAGGCAACCCTGGCAGGGTATCAGGCTGGACTGGAGGCGAAACAGGTTGAATCTGGGTTAAGCAACGATTCATGCAGGTATCTGCCCAACGCAGAACTTCTCCAGTTTTCCAATTAAGGACTGGTTCATGCATCTGGAGCCAAGGTAAACCTAGAAGCATGGGATGGGATAAACCAGGATATACATAAAATCGCATTAGTTCAGTATGCATTAGACCTACCCGGAGTTCCACCAACTCGGTTTGAAACTGGACGGGCTCGGTCAGCGGTTTGCCATCCACGGCGGACACCTGTAACTGATCAGGAAGACGCTGGACTGGTAAGTGGTAATGATCCACAACCGCCTGCTGGATGAAGTTCCCTGCAGCTCCAGAATCCAGTAGACAGTGTTCGGAGAATTTTATTGCTCCATAGGACACGGTGACAGAGATGTGTAAAGAGGGAGAGGACTGCTCTTTACCTAGGTTGGCCCCTCCTACCGGACCTAGGCACTGGAGTTTCCCGACTTTTTAGGACAGAAATGAATCAAATGTTCAGAACTACCGCAGTAGTAACAACTTCCCTCCTTGCGACGTGCCTCCCGGCGGCGGGTGGCCAAACTTACATGGTCCACCTCCATGGCCTCGGAGGCGGAGGGTGAAGTACCTGTTTTGTACAAACTAGAGTCCAGGTGATAGGACCTTTTGTCCCGCTTGATCTCCATGGAGCGCTCCTGAAAACGCAGGTCAATTCGGGTTGCCAAGGATATTAGCTCTTCCAAGAGAGTAGGTCTGTCCCGTCCCGCCAGCTCATCCTTGATTCTTCCGGATAGGCCTTCCCAGAAGTTAGCAACCAGGGCCTCATTGTTCCACGATAATTCAGACGAGAGGGTGCGGAATTTAACAGCATACTGAGCTACCGTGAGAGTACCTTGGCGCAGGCGGAGCAGAGCTGATGCAGTCGAAGTGGTACGACCAGGTTCATCGAAAGTCCTGCGAAAAGCCTCTAGGAAAGATTGAAGATCGTTAACCACCGGATCCCCTCTCTCCCATAGCGGGTTTAGCCAGGCGAGGGCTTCTCCTCCCAGGTGTGACATGATGAAGCCCACCTTGGCTCGGTCAGAAGCAAACATATGCCCCAAGATTTCGAAGTGTAGAGTGCACTGATTGAGGAAACCCCGACACAGAGTAGGATCACCCTGGAAACGGGTAGGAGCCGCCAGACGGGGACCATGATTTGCCATGGGAACTGGTACCTGATTATTGATAGAAGAGTCAGGTGCAGACGAGGACCCTAGGGAATCCATGCGGGTAGACAAGCTGCGTAGATAAGTCGTGATCTTGTCCTGTTGAACTCCCAAACGGGCCACCTCCTGGCACAGATCCGTAGTCGGAGGTCTCTGGGATCCAGCGGGTTCCATGGCCGGAGCAATCTGTAACGAATGGAAGCGGAGGCAGAGGTGGTGAAGTTCACATTCATTTTTATTTTTTAATGTGGAACCTCGAGACCGCGGTCCGGGGGGCTCCGAAGGGGGCGTAACTAGTGAGCCCCGGGTACCCGTAGTAAGGCCCTCGAACAGGACCAGAATGGAATACCCGGAGGACACAGGTGCTACCTCCAGTTAGACCCTGGACACGTGGCAGCTGTCCCAGAGGGACCAAAAGGGTAACAAGTATTTACAGAGTCCGTGGAAAGTTCTTGACGGAGAAGGGTAAGGTCCTGGTCCAGAACGGATGGTAGAAGGCTGGCTTCAGTGACCTTGTCACGGTCCACGGGTACGGATGGCTGATGGCAGAACGGGATGACACTTGCGCCAGTAATAGCCGAGATTGTCCAGATTAGCCAGATACGGGTTAGCAATGATCTGAGGAGACAAACAGTATCAGCGAAGCACAGAGACTGCAGACGCAGCGCAGACAGAACAGGCACAGAACTGGATGTAGCAATGATAGAACACGTTTCTCCGGCACTCCCCTAATGGTGGAGTGACCAGATATAGTACTGAGTGCACAGCCATTGGATAATTAGCTATTTCAAAAGATGCACGCTGCCCCTTTAAGAGAGGCGGTGGGCGCGGCCTCGCGTCCTAAGCCGACTGTCTGGAGGCCTGCCAGCAGCGTGCCAGGAAGTGGAGGAGGACTCAGGACGCCGGAGAGCAGATGGGACAGGAGACCCCAGCCCACGCACAGACCGCCGCAGAGGGACAGCCCGAGGAACAGGTGAGTGAGCAGAACGGAGTGCAGAGGCAGCGCTGGGACCGGGTAGTAACACTTCACCCTACTAAAAGTGAAGAATGCAGCAGGCCACACTTCAGATTACTCCCTGGAGCTCTTTTCACATACCATGCCTGGGTTATCAAGTAAAATCCTGAATTCCCCAGTCCAAGATGAATATGACATGAAGTGCACTGATGCACAGCCACTGCTATTTGATTCTGCTGGTACATTCACCCATAGCACTGCATTGCCCTTGCAGTCTACTGAGCCAGATTCTGACCCTAATGAAACTCACTTGCCCCTTCCCACAAACTTTACCACCTTACACAGGGAGACAGAGGAAGGTGCAAATGAAATTGAAGAGGAGGTGACGGATGACCCAGTTGTTGACCAGGATTGGCATCCATTGGAAGAAGAGGGTGCCACTGGCAATAGCTCAGTAGAGGAGGAGCATCAGCAGCAGACATCGACATCGCAGCTGCAGTTGTCTGGCAGGCCCGTAGCAGTGTAATCACGTGTTAAAAAAAAAAAGAGTTGCAGGACAGCTTTGCCAGATGGTCAAATTAGCACAGCGTGCAAGCCCTGAAAATGTATCCCATAGTAGGAAGAGTGCAGTGTGGCACTTTTTGACCAAAATCCTATTGATGAGGCAAAGGTTATCTGTAAGAAGTGCGGAAGGACCTTTAGCCGAGGTAAAAATCTCCGAAATTTGAATGCCAGTTGCATGCTTAGACATTTAAACACCATGCACTTGCAAGCGTGGACGGACTACAAAAGCTCAGGTAGCACACATGCACCTGCTCCAAATGAAGGAAGCCAGCAATGCAACATTCGCTTCCCCCACTGTAAGCCCCTGGTTAGCACATCACCAGCAAGAAATGTTGAGGTGTCGTCGCAAGGCCAAAGAAGTCAGGGAATCACAATGTTTTTCCAACGAAAGACTGAATTTACGCCATTACCACCACTACTTTCATCACCAACCCCCTCTCAGTCCGCCAAGTCCAACGCTAGTTCCCCCATATGCAGCTTTCAAGTCCAGCTCACCCTAGCAGACACTGTGAGTAGTACAAGATAGTACTCATCCTCTCATCCGCTTACACTGGCTTTGAATGCCTACATTGCCAAACTGATCTCATTAGAGATGATGCCCTTCCGTTTGGTTGAAAGCGCAGTGTTCCGAGAGCTCATGGCCTAAGCTGTCACACACTATGACCTACCCAGTCGGCACTTCTTTTCTAGAAAAGCCATCCCTGCCCTCAATCTGCATGTGAACGACCCCATTGTCCATGCACTCAAACAATCAGTGAGTGGAAAGGTGCACCTCACAACAGATACATGGGCCAGTAGACATGGCCAGGGCCGTTACATGTCCATCACTGCACACTGGGTAAATGTGGTGGATGCATGCTCCACAGGGGACAGAGGCGGTGGGACAGTGCTACCTAACCCATGGTATAGGCAACAGTTGGCTGTAGGTGTTCGACCCCCCTCCGCCTCATCCTCCTCCAGAAGCGAAAGCTCGTCGACAGAGCACAGTCGCACGAGCACTCCATCCGCAGCTGCCATAGTTGCACACAAGGTGTCCCACTATCGAACAGCTAGTGGTAAGAGTCAGCGGGCTGTTTTAAAGATGATGTCTTTGGGAGACAACAGACACACCGCAGAGGTACTGGCTGACTACTTGCAGCGAGAAACTGAGTCATGGCTGGCAGTAGTGTTGAGCATTCCGATACTGCAAATATCGGGTATTGGCCGATATTTGCTGTATCGGAATTCCGATTCCGAGTTCCGATATTTTCGTCATATCGGATACCGGAATCGGAATGTTCCTGTCACGGTCATTGTCCGTCGGTCGGGTCTGTCAGGAATCAGCGGCACTTACCTGGCAGAAGATCTCCGGCGGTCACGTCATGGACTGCTTGATGGCCGCCATCATCTTCTCCCTGTCGGTCACGTGCAGTTTCTCGCGATAACTGCACGTGCTGCCGGGTAATCGCGGCCGTAAAGCAGTCCGATTACGTCACCGCCGGGGAAGCTGGTAAGCAGCTGTGCTGCGTCGGGATGTCAGGCTCTCCCTGACATTCCGATGTAGCAGAGCTGGATCGTCGTGGGACACTAGTTATATGGACTGCGTCGGACAGGTGGTATACTGTTGGTTTGTTTTTTTTCTTTTTTTCCAGGAGATCGATGGCGTCGCAGGAATGAGCGTATAATAAAATTAATGAAAACTGTGTTGTCTCTTTCATTAAAATACTTTATTCTGGCTGTGTCTTTTTTTTAACATTTAAAAACTTTGAGATTAAAAATGGATCGGTGTCTTATTGACACCTCCCATTATTAACCGGGCTTATTGTCACAGTGCAATCAACGGTGACATTAACCCTTATTACCCCTCTTGCCACCGCTACAGGGCAAGTGGTAAGAGCCGAGTATAGTGCCACAATTGGCACATCTTTTGCTGCGCCAAATGTGGGGCTACTGATGCCTGGTATTTTTAGGCTGTTGAGGGCCAAAATCCATGGGCCTTGACAGTTTTTTAATACCAGGACGCAGCAGTCTGCATTTTACTTGGCTGGTTAACAAAAATAGGGGAGATCCCCACGACATTTTTTTTTCGAGGGGATCCCCTATTTTTGTTAACCAGCCAAGCTAAGCAGACTGCTGTGGCCTGGTATTATCAGGCTTGCAAGGTCCATAGATATTGGATCCTTACCAGCCTGAAAAACTAGGCCTCAGCAGTCTGCTTCATCTGGCTGGTTAACAAAAATAGGGGGATCCCCACACCATTTTTTTTTCGAGGGGATCCCCTATTTTTGTTAACCAGCCAAGATAAGCAGAATGCTGTGGCCTGGTATTATCAGGCTGGCAAGGTTCATGGATCTTGGCTCCTTAACAGCCTGAAAATCCAGGCCTCAGCAGTCTGCTTCATCAGGCTGGTTAACAAAAATAGAGGGGACCCCACGCCATTTTTTTTTCGAGGGAATCCCCTATTTTTGTTAATCAGTTCCCTCTGACGTCACTGATGGTGTCCCTGGCTGTACTGAAGTGAAAGTGGAAAGCAATCAATTAAGCTTTCCACTTCCTCTCCTGTCAGCCAAGAGAGGAGAAGATTCATTCGGGGTTTACTGTGAGGATGCAGCATTAGCTGCGGTCCCTGCAGTAAACATTAACCCTTTCTGATGGATTACACCATGGGACCTGACTCTGCATGGGATAGGTAAGAATAATTTTGCTTTTTTATTTTATTTTTATTACAGGAAATGGTTTTTGCAGTAAAATAAAAGATGGTCAAAAACATGTGTATTTATTTCATTAAAATGATTTTTAATTAAAGTGTGTGTGTTTTATTTTTCTTTCATGCAATAGGATTAATAATTGATAGTTGTCTAATTGACAGCTCTCAATTATTAACCTGGCTTAAGGTCACCTTTCAATAGCAAGGTGGCTTTAACCCCTTATTAACCTATTCGCCACCGCTACAGGGCAATGGGAATAGACTGGGCAAAGTGCCAGAAAGGGCGAATCTAATTAGTAGATTTGTCTTTTCTGGGGTGTCTGGGGGCAGATGTTAGTAGCCAGGGGGGGGCCAAAAATAATGGTCCCTCTCTGGGCTATTATTATCTGCCCCCACTCCTTTGTCTGTCTGGTTGAGAAAATAGGGGAGAGCCCAGCATTTTTTTTCAACAATTTTACACCTCATATATATATATATACATTCATTGAATTTGTGACACATATATATATATTTATAGTTCATACACTTCTACATAGTATAATAGCCGCTAATTCAATTGTCGGCTTTTGTGAAAATGCAGAACCCGACATGAAATGACACATGGTTTACATAGAGTTAACCATGTCATTTCAAGTTGTTTGATATATTGTTTTCACTAACAATTACATGAGTGTTTGTGTGCAAAATTTAATTAAAGGTTAATTAAAGTGTAAAATCGTAGCAAAAAAGTCCGTTTTTTTTACAACGAATTTACACCTTTAATTAACCCCTACAGGTGTGAAATTTTGCACACATACACTAATGTAATTGTTTGTGAAAATCAGATATCAAACTACATGAAAATACATGGTTAACTCTATGTAAACTATGTGTCATTTCATGTCGGGTGCTTCTGTATTTTCACAAAAGCCGGCATTACCCGGCAATTGAATCAGAGGCTATTTTACTATGTAGAAGTGTATGAACTATAAATATATGTATATATATATGTCACAATGACATGTATATATATATATATATATATATATATATATGTATTCTATGTGTGTATATTTAGTGTTTACAAGGAAAGAAAGGGTTTTTTTTAGTTACGATATTTCTGTCCCATAGACTTGCATTGGATTTCCGGTATCGAATCGGGTATCGCCGATACTTTTTGGGTATCGGCGATACCCATTCCGATCCGATACTTCTTGATATCGGAAAGTATCGCTCAACCCTACTGGGCAGTCTACATCTTGAGCCAGGCAAGGTAGTCAGTGATAACGGCCGTAATTTTGTGGCAGCCATAGCCCTGGCAAAACTCAGACACATACCTTGCCTGGCTCACACCTTGAACCTGGTGGTGCAGTGCTTCTTAAATAATTATCCTGAGTTAACAGCCCTGCTTCTTAAAGTGCAAAGACTGTGCTCGCACATCTGTCGCTCGCCCTAGACTCTAGTCGCATGCAGAAGCTGCAGCGATCACTACACCTCCCCAAGCACCGCTTAATCATAGAAGTTGCAACAAGGTGGAACTCCACCATGCACATGGTTTGAGAGGCTGTGCGAATAGAGGCAGGCTGTAATTCATTTGTGGGAGGATACACGGGCAGGCAGTTTGAGGGCAGACATAAAGTTGTCGGGTGTGCAGTGGTCAAACCTGAAAGAACTCTGTAAAGTCCTTCTGTGTTTTGAGGAATGCACACGCTGGCAAGCGCAGACGACGCCATCATAAGCATGAGCTTCCCACTTATGCATCTGCTCATGCAAACTTTGACGCACATTAAGGATCAGCGTCGAGGGAGGAGGAAGAGGAGGAGGAGGGAAGCCTTGATGACAGTGAGCCATTGTCTGCTCAGGGAACTGTTGTGGACGAGGTGGAGGAAAGAAAAGGAAGAGAAGAAGGAGGATGAGGGGGATGATTATTTTGGGGAGGAGGATGCTTCTCAGGGGGCAAGAGAAAATGTTGGCTTGCCAAGGTCATGTACAGGGTTTGTGCGTGAGTGGAGGGATGTGGATTTGGCAGAAAATGCTCCTCCACCCAACACTGGCAGTGCATCATTGACACCTAGAACATTGGCCCACATGTGTGATTATGACTTGCGGATCCTAAAAAGGGTCCCCCGCATTGCCAAATTATGAAGGATGACGACTACTGGTTGGCCAGCATCCTTGATCCACGCTATAAAGGTAAATTACAGAACATAATGCCACAGGAGAACCTAGAGCTGATATTGGCGACCAAACAAGCAACTCTGGGAAACTGTTTGTTAGAGGCATTCCCAGCACACAGCAGCTGTGCAGGTTCTACCACGAGCTGTACTGGGCCAAATGGAAGAAGTGCTCATGGTGCACACAGTCAATGTGGCGTTGGAGACAGGGGTTTCATGACCATGTTGTGGACTGATTTCTCAAGTACCGCTCACACGACTTGTTATACTGAATCGATTTCAACAGACAGTAGACAGCAGTTGTCAACTATGGTTCAAAATTACCTCTCCTCACCTATCTATGTTCTCCCTCACAGTTCATTCCCCTTTGACTACTGGGCCTGTAAACTGGACACCTGGCCTGAATTGGCACAATAGGCCTTACAGGAGCTCGCTTGCCCTGCTGGTAGTGTGCTATCAGAAAGAATGTTCAGTGCTGCTGGATCAATCCTGACAGAAAGAAGAACCCTGCTGATGACCTAAAA